>APFE031288255.1:0-19299 GCA_000404065.3 Pinus taeda | reverse complement strand
CAGCTTTATGAGTATGCAATCACTCTGAATTCACCTAGTGCTCAGACTTCCTGTGTATACTTGTAAGTTGAGGTTCTTTTCCTTCATGTTTTACAGCTCCTTAGGTACACAATCACTCTGAATTCACCTAGTGCTCAGACTTCCTGTGTGTACCTATCAGTTGATGGTTATTTGATGAATGTCTTGAATGTTTAAACATTACATGCCTTGGCTTCTATGAATGAACAGTTAATAGTTTACTAAAGGATGTTTGACTCCATGAGCCCAATGGAAGAAATGTTATATTGTCTGTCCAACCAGCAAGTTTAATAAATTCTCATTTCAAGAGTTAGCCCTCTTTGTGCTTAAGGATAAATCAGTAGTTTGTTTTGAGAGAGCCCTCTCAGGTTAGGGAGGCTAATCCCTAACTAAAAGTCTAGTCTGAAACAGTTGCATGAGATCATATTAAGTAGCAGCCCTTAGTGCTTGATTTTATGACAACACGAAGTATGAAGATTTCAAGCAAATGCCTATTAGTTCCACAGTTTCAAGGTCTGTGATTTTCTTCAATACTTCTATGGCTTCATCTAATGGAATCATAGTGTAGAGAGACATTACGTCAAAGCTAACCAGTAGGTCATTGTCACTAATTTCTAGGTTTTTAATCCATTCTATGAAGGAAGCAGAATCTTTGATGTAAGAGGGAGTGTTACTGGATAAAGGTCTAAGTTTGTTTGCAAGGTATTTTGCTAACCAATAAGTGGGTGATCCTATAATGTTTACTATGGGTCTCAATGGAACTCCGTTTTTATGGATTTTAGGCACACCATATATTCTAGGGATGGTGGTAATATTAGGTATTAATCTGTTCTTAATAGTAGAATCAAGAGAGGAGTTTTTAATTTTGTTGCTTACTTGGCGAAGGATTTTGTTGCTAGGGTCCTTGTTCAAAACTCTATAGCAGCCACTCTTTTTTAGGTGTTCTTCCATCTTATAATCATAATCTGTCCTATCCATAATAACAATGGCATTTCCTTTGTCATCTTTTAAAATTATAATGTTTTTGTTATTCCTGATGTTTTTTAAAGCTTTGGCTTCTTCTTTGGATATGTTGCTAGGAGGAGGTCTGGCATTTCTGAGAATTTTGGAAACGTCATGTCTTATTTCTTCTGCAACATTTTGATCAGTGTTTTTGATAATGACTTCAATGTCGCTTATGATGTCATTTATGGGAATTTTGGCTGGAGATAAAGCGAAATTTAGACCTTTTTCTAGAATCAATTTCAGGTTAACATCTAATGATAGCTTTGAGAGGTTAATTGCGGTTGAGTTTCTAATTGAGTTGTTTACTGAATTCGTCAAGTTTTTGATGTAGTCAGTGGTAGCTGCGTGGGGAGCTTCATTAATTTTCTATGTTGAGCTATTTGAATGGGCACTGGATGGGGGGTAATTGATGTAGGTAGCAGTGAAGGTGGAGCTGCTGTCACTAGATTATGGATTCTGTGATGCTGAATAATTGGTTTCAACCTGTGTTGTCTCAAGAAGATCCACGTAATCATTGTTTGTCTATGTATTTATGTTGCAGCACATACTTGAGATATGGGTGATATTATGCTGAGGATCCTTCTACATGGTAATATTTGAGAGAGCGCCACTTGGGTGCGTTGTCTTGTCCAACTGTGTGAGGGGATGTGGAGCAGTATTATGTAGAACCATGTAATCATTGTTTTCATGCGTATGTCTGACTTGCGTGTTGCAGCACATACCTGAGATGACCGTTCAACAACGTGACACAATTTTGGGTATCATGCTGAGGATTCTTGTCTTCCTTCTATGCAGGACTATAGGAGAGAGCACTGCCTGGGTGTGTTGTCCTGTCAAGCTGCGTGAGGGGTTGTAGAGAAGTATCCTATAGATCCAAGTAATTCTGTGTATTTCTGGCTTGCATGTTACAGCACATACTAGAGATATTGTTCTGTATGACACCGATTTGAGGATTTCCTTCTTTCAGCGCATGTATAATAGGAAGAGCGGAGCTTGGGTACATTGTGGTGGGAGAACGATGATGTGAGGGGCTGGGTGTGGCCAGAAATAACTCAGAGTTGGAATGCTAGTTTGGTCTTTGTTGCACCTGACTGGTGGAAAGATTTATGAGAGAATCTTCTATATGATTAGCTTGTACAAATACCTCATCTATGCTAGTGGGATTAAACATGAGGATGGTATGCCTCATGTAGCTGTGTAGACCACCAATGTACTTCAAAAGAGTTTCTGGTGAGTCTAATGAGATACCCAACATCAATGCTCTCTTTCTAACCTCTTGAGTATACCCTTGCACACTTTTCCCTTTCAACTGCCGAAGAGTTTGCCAGCTCATCATGGCTTGTTGCATGTAGGCCAATGGATAGAACTATTTTTTTATTGCAGCAACAAATTCACTCTAGATAGAGATGGTCTTACCATGCTTCTCCATATCAGCTTGGGTTTTGCCTTCCCACCAAAACAAGGCAGTGCCTCCTAGGCGTAGACTTGCCAGCTGAATCTTACTCTTGTCTGAGACTATGTTTTGTACCCTGCAATATACATCAATTTGTCTAATCCAATTTTCCAACTTCTCAACATTTAGCTCTCCATCATATATAGGAAAATCAAATTTAACATCTAACTTAATCAAAGATGCCTTCTTATCATGCACAGGGCTATTAGGAGGTGTGAGAAAGCTTTCCTCTTTCCCCTTTCCTTTTGAGTGGTCATGGGAATGAGACTCATCTTTTTCTTTATCTTGTTTAGAACCTGATGAATCTTCATCCTTATAATTTCTAAAGTCCCCATACATTTCTTCTACCATAGACTTTATAGCTAGGAAATTTTCTATGAATTGAGGATCTGGCCCCATAGAACCTTCCTCTGACATTGTCTTCCGAGGATAGACTCTCCCAATTTCAAGATTAGTTTCCACAAACTCTCCTTCTCCTAATTTGAGCTTCGATCTAGTGAGCATTCACAGCTAAACCAACACAAGCTTGTCTAACCTTACAGCCTACTACTCTGATACCACTTGATCTAATATTAACCCTATGAGTGATATCAGTTAAATATTTATTTAACAGAAGGTATTACAGACTCATGTGTCGGTGTGTGTTCTATGTTATTAAGCAACAGATCGATCAGATTGCCAATACACAGAAATTTAAATGGAAAGACAACAGAGATATACAATAAGCAACCACAAAGACACAAGCAATTTTAATAAGGAGTTCACCCTATTCTCCAGGGCTACATCTCGGGTCCAGCTTTTAGTGGTGGCCTTATTTTATTAGGTCTTTGAGCAGAGAATTACAATGCAGGGACTCAATGTGAGTTCTCCTTAAGCATGTTTGCTTGGCAAGATGGTACTTGGATTCCCCAAGCCACTTGAGTACACAGACTCTTCTTCTTCCTATTAGCTCTGTGACCTTCCAATCCACAGTGGAAGGAGCCAAATGCGATGCTCGATCTAGATAGATTCCTCTGTGGGATGGCTTGAATTTGTCAAGATCTGGTGTTCGATGTTGCCACTGGTCAGCTTGGCCCTATGTCTCTTCCTACTATTTCTTTATTGCATTATTCTTTGGTTTCTGTCTCTCACTGTTCAACTGTGTATTTTGTTTCACTGTTCATGGCTTTTGGTCATTTGAACCCATGCCTGTTCAGTTCCTCTTCTGCCTCTGTCGATTCACCTTCTGCAGTTGTGCTTGGAGTTCCCTATTCGGCATCAACATGAATGCTGAGGGTGTGGCCACATGTCCCTATCTGAACATCACTAGCCTACTCGCCAGTTCGTTTCTTTAGTTACGTTGTGGATGCGTTCTTCCTCCACCATGGTCAAACGGACCTCAAATCTTCGCAAACGCGGCTTAATCCTTCATCGATTCCGCTTCCTCCATTGGGCGCAATCTTAGCTGTCCAATCTGGGTCCCCTAGATCCAACGTCATACGCACATCCCACGCGGTTGACCTGCTCGACTGATAACACATGATCAACGACATTTTTCTCTCACCTCCACTTCCACGCATCGATCACTAAGTGGGATCGCTCCGCTTTCTCCAAAACCATTTACCGTTTGAGGGCGCCCTGATCAATATCGTTGATTTCCAGAGTGCGGGTCCCGCCTTGTATGATTAGCGCTTTAGCCTTTCCCGCTCGTGGTTCTCTGGTTTGCCATGCGTCCAAGTTCTCGGGCTTCCCCCATTTTGTCCCTCTTCGCCCAGCGATGCATCAAAAATCACCTCCTTTTACCGATCTGGGGCTCCCAGGGGCTACTTTGACCTCCTGCATAGTCTCCAAGGGCCTTGTTTAGCGTGCTTTGACCGGGGTCCTCGTCGTTCCACATTGGCTACCATTGCCACTGGTTCAGGGTGTTTTTGATCGTTGTTTTGGAATTTTTAGAGATTCGTCCCGACCTGATACAGTCATGGTTCTTTGCCAGTCTTTTATGGATCCAATTCGGATCATTATATGGGCTTATTTTTCCTCCTAAATTAGCTTAATCCCCCTTTCTCATTAGTTTATTGCATGTTTTTTATTATATTTATGCTAATAGAGTCAGTTGGGTTAGTCATTATGCCATGAAGTCTAATGTGTGCTTTATGCAGATTTTTGGTCAATTTTGAGAGAGGGTCAAAAGTTTAATGAGAATTTGGCAGCCAATATTCTATGAAAAAAAGGGAGAGGATTTATAGGAGGGTGTACCCCTCATCAATGAATCCCTACTTTGAATCCTCCTTCAGAAAGCTCGGAGCACAAGTAGCCACATCAATGCATCAAAGAGGCAACTGAGCAAGTGAAGAATAAATGTTGTCTATCCCAAGTCTTGGGAGCCAAGCCGCCTTTATTTTTAGAGAGTTGTTGGGGGCTCTAGCTATATAAATAGAGAGGCTTAGGGCCTTAGTAGGTTGTTGGATTTTAGTCAAATTTTTTCACTTTTGTTGCATCTCTTGCTCAGGTCATTTCGAGCTTACTTTTGGGAATAGTTTTATGTAATGCAACTATTATTTTGATAATGAAGATGACATATTTTCTGATCCAGCCCTGAGTTCTTCCAGAGGGCTGAAGCTCTTGAGTTATTCATATGTTTTGTTTCAGTTCACGAATTAGTTGTTGTTAGATAGATTTTCTTTTCCCTTGGTTAGAACAGGTTGCTTGTGGTGATTTACATAGTTGTTTCCATTTTAGTTTGCTGAAGTAGGTTAAATAGTGATAGGAAAAGTACAAAAAGGCCATCAACAGAGCCTTGACTTCCTTTCCTCCATTTGGGACCATGAGCTGAGGTCAAGACACTCTTGCTACCACAAAAACATAGTTTTGCTTCCTCCATGCAATTTCTAATGTTATAGATTGATTCAGAGGTTAATGTTTTGCTTGAGATCCATTTTTCCATACTCATTTATGTTTTTGCAATAAATATCTTTCCATGCTTTCCTTTCCATATAACATTGTTCAACATTTTATTTTCCTAGATCAGAATTTATGTTAACATGAGATATAGTTACGTTTTTTTGGTGCAGGTAGTTCTTTTCTTGCTATGTTTCAATGTTTGATTTGCAGATCTCTTACAATACATCTCTGGTCATAGTAAGCCAATAAAGCATCCATCACCATCTATTTTGCTACATGTTTCATAGGTCATTCACATCCCTTCACAAATATGCCCTAATTTCTACACTTTTCTCATAAGCTTTCCTCTCGCCTTTTGAAAAAATCCAACCATCATTTTCTTTCCTAATCATCCTTGATGAACTTCAGACACCTTAACACATCCCTCTAGTCTTCATCTACCCTTTCCTACCATTTTTCCACCTTTAAAACCTCTAAAACAGCCCTCGGCATCCTCCTATAGATCCTCCTGTAGATCCCCTGCAGCCTCGTGTAGAATTTCTTGTAGGTGACGTTTTGAAGTCCGATAGTAGGGAAAGCCTCCAGAAGGTTTCTAGAGGCCTCCTAGGAACCCTCCACACCTTCCTACACCTCTGCAAATTCCAAAGTCACCCTCCATTGCCACCTAATTGCTGCGACATCCACAAACAGATAAATTACATACATGACAATTTCACATAGAATACATAAAAATTCAAAAAGTATGTTTTTTTCTCATTTCCTTCTGGAAATAACTTGAATAGATGTAGTTGAATTCCTCAATAGGTAATGACATTTATTTCATAGGTTTTCATCCCTCTTTTTGCAAAAATAGGGTTAGTTGGTAAATTAGGGTTTGCTAGGTTTTGCTTACAATTCCAGTCTTCTTTCTCTTTCTGCAAGTAGAATAGCCTCCATAGATTAAGATTTCCTTTCTTTCATCACATTTAAAGCTTCTTCTGGAATTCATAGAAGTTGGCTTGAGCTCCTAGTGATATTGCGCCAGCTAACCAAGTGACAACCTGCAGTAAGAACTAGTACTTGTGCATGCAACACCGTCTCTTCCAAGTTTGTTACGAACTACCGGGTTGATAAAAGTAAAGTAGGAAGCCCCAGGAGTTGTAGCATTATTCCTGCAATATTGGTGCTCACCAATAACAAGGGGAGAAAAGTGAGCCTCTAAGTGAGAGGTAATAGTACCACCCAGGAAGAGACACACATGAACTAGAAGGCACTATCTAACATCTAGAGGAATAGTCCACATCGGATGCGATAGTTGTTACAACCAACAAAAAAGGAAATATCTGTCAAGTATATCGCAAAATAGTCCACAAGTATGTGACAACAACAACAACCATTACAACACATTCTCAATAAGATAATAACTAAAATAACCGAAATAGTTCAACTATCTTAATACATGTGAAAGCAAACATGAAATACAAATGTCCAAAAAATAGTCTTACAAACATTCATAGTCCATGCATGGAGAGTGTTCTGGCCTTAGCTTCTATTATTAAGAAAAAATTCCAAGACATATGTTTACAATGTACATCACTAGCCACAATAGTGGGACATTAGAGCCACTCCTTACTCCTCAAAGAACTAGCTGATCTCTCTAATGCCTTGTGGAAGGAGCCAAGGTGAAAAGTCCTTTGGTCATACAATGAGGGAGTATATATAACCAAGGGTTGATGCTTCCCCTCTTTGTGACTCTTTGACTATCCTCATGACTGTTTGACTTCCTATGACTTTTTAGCTTACATGACTCTCCATATTACTTATGTGTCCTTTGGACTTCCACTTTGTAATGAATACAATATACATGGTCCACATTGATGATGTGGCATATGAAAAATCATGATGAGAGATGAAATGGCACTGCTGTCATGAAAGCTTTAGGTGTTGTGGTAGTGTCAAGCCACTATTTCTGTTATTAGTGATTTCTTCTTGAAAAATGGTCTTCCACCTCCTTATGGTTGGGTGGCAGGGATCTTCAATGATATCAAGTCTTGGGTTGTGTTCACAAGTTGTTGTCCCTTTGTTTTTCCTTGATAGATTAGTTTGCATTCTCAAATACAAGAATGTCCTTTTCATGTCTTCCTCCTTCATCTCCTCCTTCATCATCCCACCGGGTTCTTGTATCTGTCATTCTCTCATGATGAGACAACATCAGCTCAAAAAACCTCCTAGCCTAAGATGGTGCATTCTAGTCCAAGGACTAAGTTGGAACTAAGTTAGAAGTTGGTAAGGAAGGCTCACTAACTGTGCATTTTGTAGTCCCTGTAGCCAAGGTTGAGACTTGAGGCCTAGAATTTCATAATGCGTAGTTCAAGTTGGGCTCAAAGGTTGTATTATGTGCATTTCTGAAGAGGAAGGTTGACTGATCTCTGCGCAGATTTCAGAGAATGTGGGTCGAGCTAAGGGAGTGGCCACTATAAGAATCCCTTGTGTAGTTATGAGACTCAAGGGAGACTGGTTCCCTATAGGATTGCGCAGTTCAAGGGCACAAGGAGGCAACATGTTGCTTCTGCTTATGTAATGCATATTTTGGGACAGGCTGACTGAAAGGATTTTTCAATTATGGAAGGGAAGGTTGGGTTTTAGGCTCAGGAATTACGAAATGCAATAGTACTAGGGGACATAAATTTCATGTTATGCAGATCCAAGGGTTGAGGTCACAGCCTACTGACTGGAACTACAAAATGTGAAATCTAGGCAGGCTGGGTGAAGCCAAGTTGAAGGGTTGGGGAGCTTCCTCAGAAAAGGCTAAGTGTTGGACTAGTGAAACTCACATGTGAAGTGATGGAGCGCATACTATGTCCTAACACTTAGAATACTTGAGGACTCAACAACATTAATCTCCCATGATACATTAACAAGACTTTCACTTATGTATGCCTGCTTCATGACCAATTATGACAAGTGTGACACCTAAGATAGACTTTATCACGACCATGATGTCACTTGTGTGAAAATTCTCAAAACTTTCTGAATGAGTGCGACAGGTGTTTACATGGTTAGGAAAAATCATAAAAAAATATGAGCCCTTGAAATCACCATAATGAGCTTATGCATAAAGTACGACAACCAACTTGCAAAAATAAGACATCTTTCCTATTTCATAAAAGGGAGTGAAACACTTAGTGAAAACACATGGAATGACTTTCAGTGTTTGAAACCATACCTATCATTGAAGTCATAATGATATGGTTATGATAAGTTGTCCTTCATATTACACTAAGAGGTGTATTTCAACTTCATGAAAGATGTGCTTTATTTTTCATACCTACCGTCCAAAGGGTTGTGAATCAGATGATGTCTTCTTGCATACTTGATCTTCGATATTCTATCATACCCCCAAGTTCCATGGTATCCTTATCTTATGATTGTATTTTCTCCTCAACTCCTTAAGTGTCATTAAGCATGTCCATCTTCTTCAACATCTTTCCATAGTGTAAGAGAGTACCTGCATCTGTAACTTACTCATGACAAGATGGCATCAATCTGAAAATACTTAGCCTAAGATAGAGCACTTGGATTCATGAATCAGGTTAGGACTGAGTGACAGGTCAAGGGAGAAGGCCTAATGACTGAGAAATTGTGCATTTCAATCAGCCAAGGGTCAAGTTGGATCATTGAGACTACACAATGCACAACTCAAGGCATACTTAGGGAAATTTATGCATAGTCCTCATTGAGGGAAAAATTTACACAGTACCCATTGAAGGCCAGAATTATGAAATTCAAGTAGGTAGTGGATGTTGCAGGATGGGGTCTTGGGAGGAAAAATTGTACAGTTTCAAGAGGCAGGGGGGACTTGGCAATTGAGAGGCTTGAGGGACAAAACTACGTAGTTTCTGGAGGAAGTTATCTTTGGCTGAGGGATGGATATTAGAGGAAGCATCTACGTAGTTTTGGAGGCAAATGGAGGTTGGGATTTCTATGCATTTTACAGTTCCAGCAAACAAAGGAGAGAAATAAGGTTGAATATGTCAAGTGCGCAATTTGGGAAGGCTAGATGAGGCTAGGTTTCTAAGAATCCTCTGGAATTTGGCTAACTGTGGGATCAGTTGAACCGATGTGAGTAGTGATAGAACTTGACTATGAACACACATTTGGACACTTAGTGATACAACATAGATCATCCATAACATATGAAAACATACTTCCCTTAATGCAATAACCTTTTCAGAAACTTACGACAAGTGTGGCTCCTATGATAGACTTTGTGAGGATAATGACGACACTTGTGTAATAGTGAGTGAAACTTTGTAAATGAGTGTGAAACATGTATATATGATGAGAACAATTCATTTTCACAAATATTTCCCCTTGAAGCAAACCATAACTCCCCTTTCCATGATAAGCGATAATTCTCATGCCCAAAGACGACACCATCTATATAAAGATAAAGGTGTGGACAACACTTGAGATCCAAGAAGGTAGCTTGAAATCATTAGTTGACCAATAAATGAATAAGGAATAACCGATCACAAGATCCATAGTAGGCTCCAAAATTTGAGTGTACACCAAAGTTTTGGAGGGTGTTGCAGCCACTACAACACTTGGTGACACATTAGTAGAATCCAGCTTCTCTATTTTGGTTAAATCTTTCGTGTAGGGCCTTCGTTCTTTAGGGAGTATTGATTCATTGTGTAGATCAATTTAGCCTTTTCCACTTACCCCGTGACTAGACATGGTCTCCCCTATACTTTATCGGTTGAACACATCATGCAATTTAGCAATATCACAGTGCTTCAAGTTGGGAAAGGTAGTTTATCTCACGAGCTTAATATTTTCATAGTATAAGTTTTCATCTTTGGTGTTGATATGCTCCCAGTAGGCTTGGACAGTACCCCGATGGAGTTACGTAGGAACACAAACATTTCCCTAATGCTAGTGAGCCTGGAAAGTACCCCGACAGAGTTGTTTGCTTAACCTCTCTGCGCAGGAAGCCTTTCTCTTCTTTTGCCTTTTTTTGTTTTGTTTTAAAGAGGACTGTGAATTGGAACTTATTCATTTTGGGCAGAAGAAGGATCCCAACTTATTTAGAGTATAAGAGTTTGTTTCTTCAAAGATGTATATAAAGAACTATGATTTAGGTTTTCTCATTTAGATTTTTCCCTTTCTCCTTCTCTACTAGTTGGATAAGCATGAAAAATAGAGAACAAGAACCAATTGTACGCATGAGGTTTCCTAGACAGACACAGGTTCATGGTTGGACTAGAACTCTCCCTAAGAATAGATCATATTGTCTGTCAGAACTTCATCGAACAAAAGACAAAGCCAACATAAAGAAGACTGGTTGGAGGTTCAACCAAATTTTGCAGTGCCATAAGACTCTTCAAACTTTAGCCACATACGTACTAAGAAGAAAATACAGGTCCAGGCATAACACTTATTCACTTAATCAAAACAAAAGGAGAAACTCAAAAAGATAAGAAAACAAGACGAAAGGAAGACAACACACAACCGGAAGAGAAGAAAGAAAATGATTACAACAAACATGATGTAGAACCATAACAAGAAAATAAGGAAAAACTATAGGGAATGAGTAAAAGATGAGTGCAAGGGAAAACTATGGTGTAGCTAATTCTACTCCTAACCTAAGAGCTAGAAGTTCAGGGTCACGTATAATGATGTTTCTAGTGAAGCCATCGTAGTTCGTCTCAACCTTCATCCACAAAGATATGAACAATTAAAACAGATATAAAATGATGTGAAAAAGAAAATATAAAAAATTGGAAAACTTGCATAAGAAAAGTAAGATCTCACCTATGGGTAGAAAGGTGTGTCCCAACCACTACTTTCATCCAATTCACATGCTTACCTTTTCAATGAACACCATTTTTCAATAAGCCTCAGAAGCTTCCTATGGATATGTCTTCATCTACACTGAGATCCTTAGCATGTGCGAGGAAATATTAAAGACTTTTTCTTGCTACGGACCTTGTCAGGTAGGACTGTTCTAGCCATTCAACAATTGGATGGTGAAATTCACGATGGTCCTCTTGAAAACCCTGAAATCTTGGAAAACGTGAATTTTCAATTAGAGGAGAAGGATTACGATGGAAATCATGTGAGGAAAAATAGATCTAATCATACTCGACAGTCATGTCAAGACAGTGAGGACCTACCATACACATTAGTGAAGGTTGAAGTGCCTCACCTGCTTAACAAAAATATGAATAGAGGGATGTGGAACAATGGAGGTCAAGGGGTGTGAAACACCTATCATTGGATGTACTGATGGGAAAACGTTAAGTTGAATGACAGTCACCAAAGATAGAAAACACGATTAGATGAGTTGATTAAGACATCATATTTATAATTTGCAATAAAGGAAGAAAAATCAATTTGAATAGCCTTGTGAATGCTATGAACAATCGAAGCAAGTTCCTTGTCATCCAAATATGATGGACCATTTTCCTACAACTGGTGACAAATTTTACAAGAATCGTAGTAACCATAAGAGCTTAACAAGGATTCTAGCACCACTAATGGATGAGACCAATTGGGACATGGTGAATGAAGAATAACTTGATTCATGTGACAACTTGTGCATTCATTACCGCCGAAGAGGATTTCTAGTGCAATGAGAGGACATATTTGCAACATGAAATTTGCAAGAAGACCTAGGAGCTGACCATTAAGGGATAAATTCAATAAGCATTATTCTTTCGAGCAAAGATAATCCTTGAGATGATCAACTTCGTAATTACATGACTCTATGAGAGATGCACATTTTGAACCCAATTTTGATGCGAGAGATTTGCATGAAGATGAATGAACTGAAAAATATTCATGAGTTCGGTCGAAAGTAAAATCTTGAAAGTTTGAAATATTACATCCAAAATACCAAACATATTTGAGAAAGAGATTTACATTAAATTAAACCATGCAAAAATAAAGTTTGTGTGAGAGAAACCAGATATAACTTAGTTCGGGTGGGCGGGGCTTACCAGAGTCATGAAGTCCTGACATAACCATCAACGAAAATTGAAGTACCTTGACTCTCTGGCAGGTCCCAAAACTTCCCAAGATTGTGGAATTAAATTTTGAAGCTTGAAGAAGATCATGCATGGTTTGATGATAGTTTTTTTTTTCTAGTTTCCATACTACTCACCGGATGGAAGCCATCTTTGTCACAAGTTTCACCAAAATTTTCAACTTCAAAAATCAGAATACTCAAGTGGATAAGATCTTCTAATAGTGTATTCAAAGATAACTAAATCGAGGAAATATTGTGAGCAAGCTGATTTGAAGAGTTTTCTTCATGCAAGAGAAGAGGTGGTGAGGGTTGGGAAGGGTACTCTATGATTTGACTAATTTCAATTTCATCATGGACATCCTCACCACCTTGACATGTCAATAGAGGGGATAACTCATCAGATGAAGAAACTGAAGAGCATGGAGTATCTTCATCGCAAGTAGATGCATTGCAAATGGTAGGGGACAAGGGACAATGAGGTGAAGAGGAAGTTTTGATAAGAACATACTTTTTGACCGAATCAGATTCTAGATCTAAATTAAAATCTTCATGAGAAACTGAAAGATCATATGATGTGCTTGGAAATTCATTGTGACATGCGAAAATATAGTCATCATCATTGGAATGATCAGTACCCAAGGCTGATTAAAGTAATTAATTGAATTGGATTCTATACCAAGATTAACATATTTAGAATCATCCAAGAATGGAAATGCAATATCTTGACATGGAACATTCTGAAACTAGAGGAAAGATTGAAAGAGTCTTCATATTCCTACTTCTCCACCTGCATAATATGACTACTTTGTACCTGATCACAATTTTAGCTAGCATATTGAGAATCAAGAGAATGTGAAGAACGAGCTGGGGGAGCATATTGATCAAGTGGGTCATGGTACAAAGAGTTAGGATGTGTAGATGACAGAGGATTATGTAAATCCAGATTAGTTTTGTGACTAGAGTTGTGAACGGTGACATCATATTGTAGGATGGAGGAGTGAGTATTCACTGTAGGCTTCATGAGCCATTCTAGAATTTACTCCATTGAATCTGAATCATGAAAAGACGAAGAAGAATGAGAAGATGGATTGGAGATTTGATTTTCATATTTCCAAATTTTACAACCAATGTAAGGAGGCACCCACATCGAGATTGGAAAAGGATGAGGACAAAGAAAAAAAGGGGAAGTAAACTCCTCCTCTGAAATTTGAGGTGTATCATCATTCGAAAGAGTTTGGGAAGTGGAAAAATCAAGAGGTTTAGGTTCACCGTATGAAGAGACAAGAACTATGCACTCAAACTCCCGTTTCAAGAAATCCCAATTAAAATGTTTTTTAGGAATTTCATAACATAGGTGAAGGAATCGATAAGAAAATTCCTCAATTTATTCATTAAGTTTCATTCTTAAAATATTGATTCTTCCACAAACATCTCAATAGTTATACTTATTGAAGGCTTTAAGAAGCTTCTTGGCAAGCTCTTCGAATGAATAGATAGAAGGAATGGGTAATGTATGACACCATCGATTATCACGACCTTCAAATGTGAGGGTGAGTAATCTAGCCATGACATTTTTGCAATGTATTTTATGAGAAAGACGAATATGGACAACTTGAAATAGATGTTCATGGAAGGTTGATTCGCCCTCACCATCAAACATAAATTCGGACAGGTTATGAATAACTTCTCTAGAGATGGTACAATTAAGATCTTTAGAAAAACATCTCAGGATTATGATTTGGGGAAGATCCATTTTAAATAAGAGATTCAAACCAAACTCAATAGGCACAACCTGGCATCTAGCCCTCCTTCTAGCGCCATTTTGTTGACAGTGCTGGAAATCCTTCAACCAAGGGAGTATCCCTGATGTGAAGTTTCAATTAGACATCCCACCATTTGGAGTAAAAGCCCCATCTAGAATGTTGTCCTCGTTTCCATATATCTCAAATATATGCCTTGGCTCTAACTGTCAGCACAAGAGAGTGATGAAATGGTGTCTTTGAAAAGCAAGGGAGGTGTGTCTGATGAGTGTGTAGTTGCAAATGTTTCAAGGTTCCTCTATTCCAAAGGGAGGAGAAAAGTGATCCTCTAAGTAAGAGGTAATAGTACCACCCAGGAAGAGACACAAATGAACTAGAAAGGCTTTGTCTAACATCTAGCGGAATAGTCTGCAGCGGACGGTCGTTACAACCAAAAGCCAAGGAAAGATTTCTCTAGTATTTTGTGGAATAGTCCATAATGATGGGACAAGAATAACAACTATTACAACACATTCTCAATAAGGTAAGCACTAAAATAATCAAAACAGTTCAACTATTTTAGTACATGTGAAAGTAAACATGAAATATAAACATCCACAAAATAGTCTTACAAACATTCATAGTCCATGCATAAAAAACGTGTTGGCCTTAAAATGATTCTATTATTAAGTGGTCCTGACCCAGATTCAGAGTTAGTTGTACCAACCAACAAAACCCTACACTACTTGCCTTTTCGGAAACAACCCGCGTAGTGCAAGCTGTACTCTCACCCAAAGTAGTATTCGGGGATGTGAGAACCAAGTTTCTGCATCCAGAGACTAGTGTGATGTCTTACAGTTCCTTGGATATGCCTTCGTGTAGATCGATAGACTTCTAGGGCTCATTATTGTAACTCAGTTAAAGCAACCTTCAAACCTTTGTGAAGGTCCACGATCAGTCCTTGCGGACCTTAAATAATCGATTTACCTACTTACACGCATAAAAAAAGTAACCCTAGATTGGAGTTCATGTAGATCTACTTCATTTGTTAGAAACCATAAGGGAAAAGGCATGTAACTTCGCAAACATGGCTAAGAATTCATTACATACGTTATTAAGACTAATTTAGTAAATTTGCATAGCATTCAATCATTATTTCATAAAACATATCATTAAACAACAATTAATATAAACAAATACACTGGAAACACATAGTAATATTTCAAAAGCAGTCTTTATTTATCTTGAATTCATTGATTACAGACTATTCTTACCTTGCACACTTAGTTGCAGGAGCCTTTCCTTCTCTATCTAAGTGTAGGAAGCAGAGCGTTCCTACCTTAGCTCTTGCCCAAGACAACGAAACTCTCCAATGTACCCACAATTCTATAAAAATTTACTTCTAAGACTCACCAAGACTCAACTATTTATAGACTTTTCAATACAATTCCATGGTCCGCGAACCATGGGTGAATCTCAAAACTTACTCAAAATTTTACGCAAAATAGGGGGTAAGCCCCTTTGACTCTTATTCATCTATGCGCTTTGCATCCACATATCGCGGATAATTTACATGTTTTACAAAACTCTATACAAAATTTGGGTTAACTAACCCCAAACTGACCCAGGGAACCCCATCCCAACATTAAGAAAAAGTTTTAGGACACATGTTTACAATGTACATCACTAGCCCCAGTAGTGGGAAGTTGGAGCCACTCCTTGCTCCTTAAAGAACTAGTTGATCTCTCTAATGCGTTGTGGGAGGAGCCAAGGTGAAAATTCATTTTCTCATACAATGTGGGAGTATTTATAACCAAGGGGTGATGCTTCCCCTCCTTATGGCTCTTTGACTACCCTCATGACTATCTGAATTCCTATGACTTTTTAGCTTACATGACTCTCCATATTACATATGTGTCCTTTGGACTTCCACTTTATAATGAATACAATATACATGGCCCACAAGGGTGATGTGGCATATGACAATTCATGATGAGAGATGACATGGCACTGCTAAGTGATGTCTACTTCAGAATACTCTTGTCTTCTACCTCCTTATGGCTGGGTGACAAGGATCTTCAATGATCTCAAGTATTGGGTTATGGTTGCGAGTTGGTATCCCTTTGCTTTCCTTGATAGATCAGTTTTCATGCTTCGCTACAAGAATTTCCTTTACATAGCTTCCTTCTTCATCTACTTCTTCATCATCTTGCCAAGTTCCTGTATCTGTAATTCAGTCATGATGAGATGACACCAGCTCGAAAACCTCCTAGCCTAAGATGGTGCATTCTGGTCCAGGAACTGAGTTGGAACTCAGTTAGAAGTTGGGAAGGGAGGCTCAATGACTGTGTATTGCACAGTCCTAGAAACGAGGGTTAAGGGTTGAGGCATGGAACTATGCAATTTGCATTTTAGGTTGGGCTCAAAGGTTGTCTTCTATGTAGTTTTAGAGATGAGTGAACCCATCTGAAGGAGGGGTCACTGTGGAATATTTCCGCAGAGTTCTGGAGAGGAAGGTTGATTTATTTTTACGTAGATTTGAGAGATAGTGGGTCAGGATGAGGGAGTGACCACTGTAAGAAGCCTCTGCATATTTCTGATACTAAAGGGAGACTAGTTCCCTACGGGATTGTGCAGTTTAGGGGCACAGGGAGGGAGCTTGTTGCTTGCGTTTGTGCAATGCATAGCTTGGGACAAACTAACTAAAAGGATTGTGTAATTCTAGAAGGGAAGGTAAAGTCTTGGGCTTGGGAATTGCATAATGAAACATTCCTAGGGGACAAGAATTGTGCATTATGAAAATCTAGGGGTCAAGGTCACATCCTGCTAACTGGAACTTTACAATGCAAAGCCTAGGCAAGCTGGGTGAAGCCAAGTTGAAGGGTCGGGGAGATTATTTGGAAAAGGCTAAGTGTTGGACCATTGAAATTGACAAGTGAAGTGATGGAGCTTAGATTTTCTCATAACACATATAATACTTGACGAATCAACAACATTGATCACCCATGACACATGAACAACACTTTCTCTTATGTGTGCTTTCTTCATCACTAGTTACGACAAGTGCAACACCTAAGATAGACTTTATGACGAATGTGACAACACTTGTGCGACAATGCTTAAAACTTTGTGAATGAGTGTGAAAGTCTTTTACATGGTTAGGAAAGCTCATAAACACAAATATGAGCCCTTGAAGTCACCAGAATGAGCTTATAATGCATAAAGTGTGACAGACAACATGCAAAAAGACGACATCTTTCCTATCTTGCGAAAGGGAGCGAAACACTTTGCGAAAACACATGGAATGAATTTGAGTGTTTGTGACCATACTTGTCATTGAAGACATAATGATATGACAATGATAAGTTGTTCTTCATATTACACTAAGAGGTGCATTTAAACTTCATGAAAGATGTGCTTTGTTTTTCATACCTACCCTCTAATGGGTTGTGAATTAGATGGAGTCTTCATGTGGTCCTAATCTCCGATATTCTATCATACCCTAGGGTTCCTTGGTATTCTTATCTAATGATTATATTTTATCCTCAACTCCTTAATTTTCACCCAAACCTCTACATTACAATACCCCATAGTGGATTCCGCAGCAAATGCTCCTATGAAAGCAATCCCCCTTCAACACATTCCTACATTTCACGGACTTACATCAGAGTACCCCGATGCATTCTTATTCGAATTTGATGTGCTATGCAGGGGATATGATTACACCACTAAACCCTAGAAACTAAAATTGTTCCCCTCCACTTTGAAAGGGGCAGCTTTAAGATGGTTTATGGGATTAGGTGGTGGAGTTATAAATAACTAGGAACAAATGAAAGAATCTTTCCTAAAGAAATATCAAGATTATTGTAGGTCTAGAGAACTAAAAGATGAAATATTTCAGATGATAGCTAGACCAATTGAAACATTAGAGGAATACGTGGAACGTTTCCAGTATAATCTGCAAAGATCCCCTTATGCATCGTTGCCTTTACCTGATAATGTGTTGAAAACAACATTGATAAGGGGCATGAAAGAACAGTGGATTGAAACATTAAACATTATGGGAAAAGGGGATATATATCAGGAAAGTTTTGCTGACATAATTGATTTATGTATCAGGATTTAGAGAGGCAGTACACGAATTAAACCAGTAGAACATGCTCGATTTTCACGGGAAAACAAAATTTCATCAGAAGGAGTAACACGTGTGGAAATTGGGAATTTATTTGAAAAATTTAAAACTGATATACTAGGAACACTGACTACACAATTGGATGTTTTGCAGGCTAAGCAGAAACAAATGGAGGCAGAACAGAATTTAGCAATCTTCTGCCCCAGGTGCAGGAAGAAGCATAGCCATAAGGAGTGTCCATTAGATACAGTTCAGACATGCACCATTTGTACAAGGGATCACTCTACGGAAAATTTTCCCTCATTACCTGGACTGAAAGCAGTATATAAGGAAGCAGAAGAAGAACCAGAGGCAGTATATCTACTTAACCAGCGTCGTCAGTGGCAGCCGCGACAAACTGGTATGTTTTCAGACCCAGCTTCTTCTTTTCAATATCCGCAGTACAATACTCAACAGTATAATACATGGCAAAGTTTCAACCCCCATTTCCAAATTGGTCATCACAGTCGTACCCTTCTGCAAACCTGTGGCTAAATCAGACAATCCAATCTGCCTGGTCGAATCCTCCTTATCCCCCACCATACTGGCAGAACAACCCATATCCACCACAATGGACTCCCCCCACTTCACAAAGTTCAATCTGGCAGAATAACTGGCAGAGACCAACACAGCAGCCAGTAGGAAACATTCCTTTCCCTCAACCTACACTGCCAGCTTTACAGCAAAACCCCCAATCTAATCTCAGACCCCAACTCCCAGCCCAACCCAACCCCAATCCAAATAACAGACCGGTCCAAGCACTCCTAATTTTAGAAACACGAGAAGAAGGACCCGATCTGAGGGAGTGCAATGATCTGCAGCTAAGATCTGGGTGTATTATTCAAACAGAGGGAAACAAAATAGTTCAGATTGAAGATCAGTTACCTAGAGAACAGTTGTCACAAGAAGAGGATGAAAACAGACAACAAACTCAGAATCAAGGAACTACATCCTCTCCCCCGTTCCCAGAACGTTTAGTCATACCTCGACCTATACAGCAACCTAATTTTGACATTCTGGG
>APFE031288253.1:237455-278646 GCA_000404065.3 Pinus taeda | reverse complement strand
TACATCATCCCTGACCTCTGGTAGTTGAAGTGATCTTTGAATTTGTTGCCTATATACATCATGTTTGGCAAGTTCTGAGAGGGGGATGGATATTTTAAGTTTACCAATCTCTGCTTCTAAATTGTATGGTTTTTCTGATGGATTCTTTGCGTTATTAGTAGCAGATTTCTCCTTTTCACAAATAGTCTCTGTGTTTTCCTTTGGATTGTCTATGTTATGGTGAATGATAGTTTGTGGTATTTCTAACTTGGGAAGATTTTTTGGAGTGCCATTCAAATGTTCTTTTGAGGAAGAAGAAGGTATAGGTTGATCAGTAGGAGGTTGTATGTCTGATATGTCCTCTATAGTCACCTGATTCGGGTTTGGGATAGCAATATCCACTGGTTCTATTATGACAACCCTGCCTTTAATCTTATAAGGAATTTGTTGTCCTTTGCTTTGGTGTGAGCAGGGACTTCAATGGTTCTTGTTCTCAGTTTATATTATTTGTGGACCTCATACACAGCAGAATCATAACCTTGTTTAAAATCAAAAGACTCTCACGTCTTGGTCTGAAATTGTTTTATATGAGGGTAGTCTTGGTCTTCTTGAGTGAGAAAGATTTGCTGCTCATTTTTCGAATCTATCAAGTTTATGTGAGTCTCCTCTATGGGCTCACTGGACGTGGATGCCTCTGCGTAGTTTTCTTGGAAAGGAGGCCTAATATCATGGTCGGGACTAGCCCTTATAGCATTTGCGGTTTGATTTTTCCTGAAGTTTGGATTCCTTATGGTGTTGGGCTATTTCCCTTCCAATGATGATTTTCTCTCAACACTCTCTACTCTGTCTCCCAGCCTATGCATGCCATTGATAATAGCATCCAACTTTTGTTCTAAGGTTGAGGGTTCTTCCTTAAAGGTAGTTCTTCTTTCAGTTCTAGCTCTATTTCTTTTGGCGATTAGGTATGCCTCCACACTAACAACAACATTTTTCATCTCTACAAGGCTTTGAGGGGCTCTTTCCCTTAACTGATAATCCATTTCAGCATCAAAACCATCAGGGAATTTGTACAAAGCAAGATCAGGTGGAGGTCTTAAGTTCTGTGGTATTGCATTGTAGACATTATTGAACCTTGCACAGTAATCCAAAATAGTCTCCCGAGGGCCTCTTTTGATAGTGTCATATTCAGATAATATGTGCAAGGGGTATTTCTTTTTCTCTCACCTATTGATAAAGTACTGATATAAGGCTTCTAGGTCTCCTATGGAATTGGCTGGGAGTGCTCTAAACCAAGTCTTGACATCACTGGTCAAACTTTGGACAAAAATCTTCATTCTTACACTGTCATCATCAATCTCATAACTCTCAAAGTAATCCTGCATTTCTTTGTATGCTGAAGGGCTGTGCAGGAATTTGTGCCATCAAAATAGGTAATTTCAGTCTGGTAATCCTAAGGCATAGCCTCGGGATTTGCAAGCAGCTATAAAGGTGCATATCTATTAGCCATAACAACTGGGATAAGTGGAACAACTGGGATGAATTGAACAACCGAGATAAGTGGAACAAATAAGGAAACTGGGATAATTGGAGTAGTAGTGGTCGTATTCGTAGTGGATGGAGGTGTGGAAACAAGGTTTGTAGAAGTAGATGATGAACTAGGGGAAGTGGGGCTGAACGGAACATAATTTTAACAGGGGTTGCAAAATTACTAGGTTGAACTGTTTTAGGACTGGAAGCAGTCAAACCTTCTTGTTGCTCTTGTTTTCTAAGGATCTTAGGAATTATATTGGGGTTATCAAAAACAGCTGGGGGATTTGGATCTGGATTTGATCTTGTGTAACGTGAATGCTTCTTGGGAGCCAGCTTCTAGCTTGTTTTTGGGAATTTTTCTAAGAATACAGGTTAACAGAAACTTTTAAACGTCAGTTTCTTCCTCTGCGGAGCTTCGGACTGGTTTTGTGAGATTATCTGAGGAAGTTCCCCAGCGGAGTTTCCATTATGTTATCACTCAGGTTTTCCCTAAGCTCCTGAAGGGATACAGTCAAGGTAACCACAAACCAATTTTTGGATTACAGGTTCTAGCCCACCTGTAATCAGAGAGGGCTCTCTCTTGATGATTTAGCTTTGTTGATGATGATTTTAAGCTAGCTATTGGGTTCAGTGGGTTTTGTTTAGGTTTGGGTGGTGTTTGAATGGAAGGAAGATGCGTTCAAGTAGAGAGGAATGCATAGAGTGATAAGTTTCAAACCATTGGGCATGGAGTCAAGGAGTAGGACCGCAGGTAGGCTTTCTTAATCACAAGAGGAATATGGAGCAAGGTAGTTTCACATGAAACAACCTTCAAGCTAAATAGATGGGGTGAAATGTAAGGAATGAGAGGTAATTAAGAATCTCTCAATCAGCTTAACGAAGGGAAGGAAAATGAACTCTATCTAGGGGCAGTTAAGAATCCCTGGATAACTATCATACATGGTGAATTAGGGTAAATATGAGCTAGGTGGAATTCATATTTATGCCTAAAGCAGATCAAAAACATAAAGAAACAACAGAAACTGAGCATAGAGTGCAATTAAACAAGTTCTAAGCTAATCTTTCTTTCTGCTGCTTAGATAATGATATATGAATGGAAAGACAGACGTAAGAAACACTTATTGAGTCATGTATCAGCACAAGAATTCCAGAGTCACTCTTCAACCATTAAACACAGTACACAATTCATTCTCCGAGCTCATAAGCAGTCTTTGATTATAGAAATGATCAAATATACAGTGCGAGTCTCTGCTCAAGAAAAACATCCAACCAACAAAAAACCAACCCTCTTTACATTGTTCAGGGCGATATATATAGGTAAAATATCCAAAAGTATTTATTACAGCCGACCTAAATAGGTCTGTGGGAAAAAATATTTTTACAACCTAACTTATGCTGGAATTAAATGCACGTAAGTATCCTTTGGGGTGCGCCAGAGGCAGCTGGATCAAAAGTGAGTTAATGTGGTGTCCTCTGTGGCTTGGTGCAGTGCTTCTATAATAACTGTGCATTGAGTTTTGATCCACTAATATTTGTGTGACTTTGATGTGCAGTAACTATGATTTGAAAGTCCTTAAATGGCCTTTACTGATTTTCTAACTTTACTGGATGGCCCTTTAATGTTTTTCTGCTTCAGGCCGCTGAAATATTTTCCCTGATACACTTTGCCGCATCTTGATACTCTTTGACATTAATTTTGGCTTCACTTTTGCTCTGATACACTTTGATACTTGAACCGAGCCTCTCTCTTTCTTCTGATACGCTAAAAATTGCAAAATCGGGCCTTTTCTGCCCTTTTCGGCGCAAAAAGGGCTAAGGAATCAAAAGATTCCCCAAAGATTCCCCATTTTGGCCCATTTCGAAAACTACCCCTGTTTCTCATTCCGGGCTTCCGAAGCTTAGATTTTACACTTGTGCATTTTTTTAGCTGCTGATGTCAGCATGACATCAGCAGTACGACAGATGATGTCAACATGACGTCAGCAGTGGGATCCTCTTGTAGAGTGATGACGTCAACAGGGTCACGTGGCAGTACGACGGGTGATGACATAAGCAGGCAGGTGGCAGGAAGGGGTGAGATGGCGGCAACTTGGCAGGTGACGTGGCGCTCATGTCACGCGAGGGGAGGGCGGTTTTCAGGTTTGTGGCGCACCGCTTTTGCGCTTGGGCGGTATTGGCAGGGGGGGCTCTACCACAGCCGGGAGGGCGATGTGTGGCGGGGGGACGACGAAAAACCGCGATTCTCGGCACTAACCCTCGGCATGTCGGGGCGTGAAAATACCCGCCACTGTAGATCGGGGGTGCGCCAGATCTGATGGTTGGCAGATAAGGTAATGCGACGGACAGATAAGAAGGGGGCCGCATGCCAATTAAATTTTAATATTTAGTTTGGCGGGGGAAAAACATTAGGAAAGGTGGGTTTTCTAGGGTTAAATGTGTGGGGTCAATTTATTTACATGCGAGACTTTAAGATAGGGGCGGAAAAATGGATTTTATGCATAGGAAGGAGAAATTTATGCCTTGGGATGAGTCCACAGGCACTGTAAAGGGGGTTTTTATACATTGGAGGAGGGACTTAATGCATAGGAAGTTTCCTTTGCATTGGGAGATGGTTTTTTGAGACAAAAGAAGGGTTGTTACTAAGCTTCAGATAAACTTAACAATTCCCCAATGTTACTTTATGGTTATTTTTCAACCAGGGGGAGGGGATAAGTATATAGGGGAGTTATAAACATAGTGTTAGTTGGCAAAGGGGAGATAGGTAGGGAGCTACATAGTAAAATCAACAGTTAATATGATGAGTGATAAGAAAGCGCTAAGTGTGTGAATATTAGGCTATCAAGGGGAAAATGATTCATAAAGGAAATGAACATTCCTTGAGTAAAGCAGATCTTTACCAAGGCAACTTGATATGAAAATGATGAAACTAAGAGATATCAAGCAGATCTTGACCTCTTTGGGGAAGTTAGTGAATGATTTGGGGAATGAAGAAGAAGGGGGAGGTTAGTCATGCCTGGCTTGAGCTCCTCCATATGAAATCTGCATGATAGTTGTGACCTGAATAGATATGACACTTGAAAACATAAAATTGATCACAAATCAACATTTTGCAACCTCAAAACTACCTACCCAGCCTACTTACCTAGCATTTTTTCTTCTTTTAGGTTTGGGTGCACTTAGGCATGCAGACCCAGCTTTTCAAGTTTTCTTTTTTTGTCCTCCTATCTACATCTACACTTATTTCATCAAGGGGCTCAGATTAAGCTGTTGAGCACCCTTGCTTCTCTACCTATCTAGAAATCTGCCAAGATTAAGCTGTTTGGACAGATGTTATTTCTCTATATTCTAAAACGGGAAATTGAAACCTAGGGAGACCAAGATTAAACTTTTTGGACCTCCCTTTAACTGAAAATTCTTCAAAAATGGACTAGTATATAAAAATTGGAACACAACAGTGGCACTTGAATTGGCACATTCTCCTGGCATCCTTTTCTGGCATCTATAGCAAATATGGAACATTGTAGCATGCAAAGAATGACATATTTGGCATGAGAAAATGTCAATCATGAAAGATGGGTAACTTGCTGCAGCAGGAGGCTAACAGAAGTGACCCAATCTTTTATGCCACAACTCACTTATGTCTCAGTTTTGTACCTTCTTTTCTTTAGTGCTCAAAGAAACATAGTATTCTACATCCAATTTATAGAGGTTCTTCACTTGAACCCTGATCTGCTTCACCTATCCTAAGGCTATATGATAAACAAAAGCCTTTCCTTTACTATATACCACATCATAGACATGGTCCTCCAACATGGAAACTGAAACCAAGTTCTTCTTCAAACTTGAAACATACGTGACATATTTTAATGTGAGAGGAGCACCATACTTCCTCTAAAAGGTAACAATATCAATATTGGTTGTGCTATACCTCCCATGTTATCCCATCTTGATGTGCGTATGGAGGTCCTTCTCCTCCAAGTCATTAAAGAACTCTTTATTTCCGGTCATATGGAATGAGGGTCCACTATCCAGGTACCACACACTACCCATCATTGATGTCACCATGCAAGTGATGAGGGTGAAATCCAGTTCGAATTGTGAAGCAAGAGTTTCACTCACTGCTCCTCCTGAGGGCTTCTTACTAGCCTTCTTGTGTGGAAACTTTGTGACATAGTTTCCCAACACCTAAATCATGATAGTGAAAATATTTAATCTTTGACATGTCCTTCTTGTTGTTGCCCTGACTAGAATATGATTTGGAATGGGATGAATTCCCCTTCCTTTTCTTTACCTTTCTATCTAAGACAAGGGCTCCTCATCATCATGCTTGGATGAGGATCCATCTCTGGTGTTCCACCAAATCTCTTCCTGTACCAAGTCGGACCACAATCGCTCCCCCTCTGGTAGCTCCTCCCTCTGATTAGTTGTGTCCTGATAGTTTTTCCAACTCTTGGGATGTCTTAGAAGTGCTATGTTCACTAGATCATCTTCAAAAACTATAACACTGACATTTCCAAGTTCATCCCAACATTGGGTGAACGTCATCAAGTACTTCAGTATTGTGTCACCCTTCTCCATCTTGATCTTTCTGAGCTTGTTCTTCAGTGCCAACTTCTTGTGGTCACTGCTTTTACAAAACAGGTATGTGAAGGCCTTCCACATTGCAAATGGAGTCTCCTTACCATGGAGGTTCGAGACTTTATGATCTCAAACTCCTTCTAGGATAATCCTTCTTACCTTTGCCACACACTTTCTCCACTTTGCCAGATCCTGAGCATCAACTGGATTAGGAATATCTTTTTCTATGAATTCCTTAAACCATTGTCTTCCAACAATGCCTCCATCTTTTTCTTCCAAGTAATGTAGTTCTAACTACCCTCATGGGAATATTGGAGTCTCAATTCATAGAACAACATCCTGCTAGCTCTAAAGTATGATACTGCAAATTTGATTTCTCCTTCAAAAGACAAACTCATATTCTCCTCTTCTATGGTGATTTCATCTATGATACCTGTAGAAATTCCTTGTAGATTTGAACTATAGACTGCAATATGCTAAAACAATTGACATTAATATATTCTACTCATCAATAGAAACAATAAACGATTGATGAAAACCCCTGCTATCTATATATTTCATTAATCAGAAAATATGAGAAGATTACAATGTTTTTCTCAATCTCGAGCAACCTCTGCACAATCTCAATCTATCTCATTGCTTCGCAAACAAGCTCTAGCTAATACTTAGCCAAATCTATCGCCTTCCAAGCTCTTATTTCTTGCACATTTTCCTAGCGAATTATCCCATATTTAATTTGGAAATTCCTCATCCATAACTGCACAATCCATCATAGGCCTTTCTCTGGTTGCATGCACCCCCTATACAATTCAAATGATTATACAATTGATAGTACATTATTCCTAAACTCCAGTCTCAATTATGTCTTTCTTTGATCTTCCACACATGAGTTAATTATGAGTGAATCTTCAGTTTACTGGTTGAGCAATGTTGGTTATAGCCCACTACTACAGGTTAAACCCCATTACTAGATCTCCCAGCAATTCCTCCATCAGTTGGAACTAGTTTAACTAAATTTAACTCAGTTAAATTGAATTAAATAATTACAATTCAAAATAACTCAACGTCGGCCCCTAAAATTTAGGAACCACTCCACATGACTCTAGATAGACTCCCATCTAGAATTAACTGAGGAAACTAAGTAAAATTAACTTAGTTAACTATTACAAGTTTCTATGAGAATTAGAATTAAAATTTAATTCAAGGACAAAATTAGATTAGGATTTTCTTATTGCATTTTTCAACACATGTTTTCAAAGGAAAAGAAAGAAGTTTTAATGGGCTAAGTATTTGTAGTTAGATTTGAGCAGTTGAAGAATTTGGTTACAAATGATTCGGTCTTGAAGATTACAAATCCTGATAAGGAGTTCGTAGTATGTACAATTTCTTCCAAGAGAGGACTTGGTGGAGTCATAATGAAAAAAAGATAGGTTGTATGCTATGAGTCAAGGAATTTGAACGGGAATGAGCATAACTATGTGACTCGTGATATTGAGTTGGATCTATTATTCATGCATTGAAGATGAGGAGACATTATCTTCTTGGTAGGGGATTTATTCTCATGAATGATCATAGTGGACTAAGGTACTTGGTTGACTAACCCCATCTGAATGTCAAGCAAGCTAGATGGTTGAATACCCATAGTGAATTTCAATTCAAGATTAGGTACATTAAGGGAAATGAGAACAGGGTTGCATATGATCTCGGTAGAAGAGTGAAGATAAATCATGTTTTAGTTGTGAGTTCTCATGTTACAAATTTGCAGGAGCAGATTTTGCAGGCAGGGCAGCATGATGACAGGTACCAACCAAGGCACAAGTTGCAACAACATGGCGAAGGTGATAGGGATGAGAAGTATCATCTCACATCATATGGCTTTTTCAGATTCAAGAACATGATTTATGTGCCAAATGACAATTAGCTCAAGAAGCTTATCCTGAGGGAGTTTCATGTCAAGCCATATTTAGGTCACTCAAGATATCAAAAGACTAACAATATTTAGGAAGTTACACTATTAGCGGAACTTGAAGAAAGAAGTGGTTTATTTTGTTGCTAGATGTTTGGACTATTAATAGGTTAAAGTTGAGTGTAAACATCCATTCGGTCTATTGCAGCCTATTATGATTCCGGAACGGAAATGAGTGGTCATTTCCATGGACTTTAGTATAGGTTTTCTAAGGACATCCAAACATCATTATTCCATCATGGTTGTGGTTGATAGGTTGAGTAAGGTAGCTCACTCCATTGTAGTGAAGTCTACTAATTTAGCTAGTGAGGTAGTTGTGATGTTCATCAGAGAGATAATGATATTGCATGGTGTTCCTAAGAAGATCATATCAGATATAGATGCCAATTTAAATTCTAGGCTTTTGAAGGAGTTGTTTGCAGGCTTGGGGAAAGGGTTGACTTTCAGTATGACTTATCATCTGTAAAAAAATGGACAGATAGAGAGGGCTAACAAGATTCTTAAGGAGATGTTGAGGATGTATGTCATGCATTAGCAGAGGAGGTGGGAGGAGTATCTTCCACTAGTAGAGTTTGCTTATAATAATGGATATTAGGAATCCTTGAATATGATTCCATTTGAGGATCTTTGCAGAGTTGTAATACTCCTATTAGCTGGAGTGATCCAATGAATAGGGTGTTGATTGGACCATATATGTTCGTTAAGATCGAGGCTATCAAAAGGAATTTGAAGGAAGAACAGGAAGGGTAGAAGATTTACGTGGATCAACGTAGAGAATTCAAGGAGTTTCAAGTTGGGGAGCACGTATACTTTTGAATCAAGGCCAAGAGGAGATCCTTGAGGATTAGACCATGTACTAAGTTAATGGAACCTTGGTATTGCAGGACTTTCCAGATCATTAGGAAGATTGGACCAGTTCCCTATAGACTTGCACTGCTACCAACAATGAAATTCCATGATGTTTTCCATGTTCCACTGCTTAAGATATACGTGAAAGATGTTGATCATGTGATTGATTGGTTTGTATTGCAGCTGGAACTAGAGGGAGAGTTCCATCCAAAAACTTAATGCATATTTTTGCAGAAATAACTAATGCTCTAGAACAAAGAAATATAGCAATTTAATGTGCAGTGGAAGCACTTTGGGACTAAGGAAGCTACATGGGAGATGGATGATCAGATTCGATCTTTGTACCCTTCATTATTTGTTGGTTCAAGCAAATGCATTTTTGGTATATGTATATATATGGTTGTAAATACCACAATGAGCTATGTAATAAAGCTCTAATAAGAGATATGTTTGTTTTTCTTTCTGCAACATGTCACTATAAATACATTGTCAAGCTTGTTATAAAGCTCCATAGGTAGTATAAAGCTCCATTGTCAACGATGGTTGGCCATAGATGTCATAGAACACCGAGGAAAGTGTTCCCCTATGGGGAGGGGTTTGTAATAGCCTTGGGATGAAGTTTCATGTAATAAAGGATTATAAAGGAAAAATAAGACGAAGATCATGGGACACATATTCCAAGATGAATGTTTGGAAAACACTTTGGTAGGCATCACTTTTTTTTAATAATGGGTATGCAAATTGGGTAAGTCATTGACAAAGAAAAAGGGGCAATAAATGACATTTAATTATGACAAATAAAGTAAAATAGGAGAAAATGAAGGTGAAGAGACAAAAATGTGCATGCTAAGGAAATTAGAAGGAAAAAAAAAGAGAAGGAAACATCAATGTTAAAAAGACATCAGAGAAACAATTCACAACATTTTCACATATTTTTGTCAGTTTTTGGCTTTGGATTAGTTTGGGAGAGAGAGACAAAGAAAAGGAAGGAAAAGGACAAGTGAAGGAAAGCAAAGGAAGGAAAAGGGAAAGAAAAGAAAAGTGAAGGAAAACAATGATAAGGTTGGATCAACAGGTTCAACAAGAAGATCTAGTAGGTAATAGGTTCGATGTGTGTCTTCCTTGCTAGGATGTGAATGCATGGTAAATTCATTTGTTTATTTGGTTCATTAGCTTTCATTGGCATGGGTTTTTCCTAGTTTGACAGTGGTTTCAACCTTGCCTTGCCATGTCATAGATATCCATGGTGTATGGGATTCATTCTTGGTTGAGATTTGGAATTTTACAAGGCTTTGGAACTGGGTGAGGCGGTCTCAAGAAAATTCCAAGGGTTAGGGGTGGAGATGGTTTTCTCCTGCAAGCCCTCCATAGGCGGGTGGAGATAGGAAAATTTCTCCAGGTATGGTGAAGAAATTCTAAGGCATCCAAACTTGGTTTGGTTTTGTGATCTTAGGACCAGTTTAGCTGAGATCATGACAACTTGAGGGTGGAGGTGGTTTAACCTTTGGAGTCACTAGTTTATTATGTCTTGGTTTATCCCATGAGATCCCACATTCATGCTTGGAATATGTCAAGAGGGAAATTGGATGAAAGAAAGATTTGGTTCAAACCAATCTATGGTTAGCTGGTACATAGCATTTCTTGACTTGGTTGGATTTTGCATAAATTAATAAGAGTTATTTTCCTATTGTAATCAATGAGAACTTGTACTTGTTTTTATGTGGCTTTTATCGTTGATTTTTCATGGTTCATATTTTGGGTATACCTTGATGATAATCATGGTTCTATGATGTACTCTAGCTATGGCTCTTGTTCATGATTTGATAAGTATTTGAATGGTTGATGAATGAATGGGCTAACAAGTGTTGTCACAGCTACTTGAGAGGGCATTACACCTTGTTGGTGATCTTAGATGAATTTTATAGATTTAAGATCAAAAATGCATTCATAACTTGTAACTTATGTTTACCATATGTTTGACAAAATGTATAATGTGTACTAGGTAGTCTAGGCCAAGTTCTCACTTCAAGTTTTAATGTTTGACATTGTTATCACCTTAATCATGATTCTGGAAAGTTATAGGTAGTTGTGGGAAGTGGTTTGGAGGATGGCCTGAAAAATTGGCATAGATCTCATGACCATATGCACTGAACTGGGTAAATTGGGTCATAATCACATGGAAGCAAGCATATGCATGCAGTTATAGCCTCCCAACAACATGCATGTAGTATTATGGGTGTGGTTGGGTAGTAAATTGTGTAGAAAAAGGTTCCAACTCAAGGATTGATCACTTGGCATGGTTTGCAGGCTCCTCAGTGGTATGTAGTCCCTGAGGGTTGACTCTAAGTTTTTGATTTGTAGGGCCCACTTCCATAACTGGAACTTAGAGGTCGAGTCATGTCATAGTATCACTACTCTCAAATTCATCCTAGAGAGCTTGTAAAAGCACGAAAATGTGGGAGGGGAAGTTACGCATTTGGTGATATAATCAAATAAATTGATATTTTGACTCTGAAATCGACCATTCAACAAATCAACCTAAAAACTTGAAAAGTTCGTAGCTCACTATTGCACTTATCAACTATTTTTCTTATTAATTCTAAAATTTCTTGAACTTAACCATATCATTTTTTTTTCTATGCCTAGAATCTGCATGAGATAACTCCTATGAGTAGAATTTAGCAAAACAAAATCTCCTTTGCCCTACTTGTCCCTAGGTCCCCCATAATTATTCATAAAAATACCCAGGGTTTACCTATTTTTTTCTCTAGTAGATTAACACCTTAGCATCTTACGTTTCACTGTATTCTCGAGTCCTTTATAAACATATTAAATTAAAAAAAAACTACAATGGTGAAAGGACCATCTCTTGGAAGATTGTCATTTCTCTCTGGCCATGTCTCCCAACAAATAGTTAAAGGGAGAGCCTAATGTTTTGCTATTTGTCTATCATCCAACTACTTTTACATGAAAGAATCCTCAACCAACTCCCCTTCTCAAAGTCCATGACCATGTGATGGAACTGTTGATGTCGAACATACTTCATAAAATGATAAACTTCCAAGATATAGTAGGTACTCTCACAAGAAGAGTGTATACTCATAAATCAAGTTATCCATTTTAAAGCATAAATGAGTGTATCAAGAATGTAGTATGGAATTAATATGGCAGTTCAAATTCCCTTTAAAATCCTAAACTTTTATTTTTTTTTGTTGATAACGTTGGATGCCAACAACAGGGAAGGGGCTCTCCCCGATATGAAGTTCCAATTAGACCTCACACCGTTTGTACTAGGAGCCCCAACTGAGAAAGAATTTTGGTTACTATAATTGTGATCTTAAAGATGTGTGTTAGCTACAATAAACAACATGGTAAGGCATACAAATAAATTCGAATATAAAAAGTGAGTAGACTTTGTGTAATATCAATTTCAATGCATAATAGGTTCCTTCATGGAAGGGGAAAAGAGAGCGAGCCTCTGGGAGAAAAATAGTAGTACTATTATAGAAGAGACACACACATATGAAACAATCGTTAGTTATCTTGTAAAATAATTCACAAGATAATAACAATCATGAAAGAAGATACAACATACATTCAATAAGGTATATGCTAAAGCTAACAAAATAGTTCATTTATCGTAGCATGTATGAAACAACTTATATTTTAAACATTTAAAAAATATTATTATGATATCCATGATATATGCATGAAAGTGTGTTGGCTTTGATAGATTTTAATGATTAAGTGAAAGTTCTAAGTACACAATACAATGATATCATAGTAGCCTCATTAGTGGAACATGAAGATACCACTTGCTTCTCCAAAGAATGATATTAACTCCTATGCTAGACTAGAGAAGCCAAGGCTACCAATCCTAAGTTCCAATCCCCCAATGTTTGAGTTATGAGGGTTCATTTATAACAAATGAGGTGACCTTTCACCTCCCCTTGTTGTTACACACCGTTTTGTCACATTAGGAAATTACCATCAGTTTGGAACTTTCGTTATCCATCAAAGTGTTCCAATGCACCCCCTCTGCAAGGTTAGAAACCAAACTATCCCAAAGAGAATGAAATTTTTGGATCGCAAGGCTCAAAAACCTATTTTTGGCTTCTTGTGTAGTTTCCTAGTGCATTTTCACACATATGCAGAAGAGTCCATTAGGAACTACGCAAAAGTGTTCTCTGTCTGACACTATGGCCCGTGCACATGACTTAATTCAAGTAAAAATAAAAATTAAATCTAGAAGTGTTGTTAGTTGAATCTTTCCCAACTAACAAACTTCGAATGGATGCCTATTCAACCTTGATCCCTCCCATCATGGAACTACATCCCTCTCTTTGTGGAACCCCTATCCCACCATTTGTGGATATCATCCCTTAGGAAGAGGATCCCAAACATCCTCTTCTTGGCCTATAAAGCTAACAAAGGGCTGAGGATTGAGGAGGACTTTGGAAGGTGGGCTTATGCTACAGAAATAAGGCTAGAAGGTTTTTCATCCAAGGATAGGGTTAGATATTGTGAGAAGAGGCTTGTAACATCAAGGCTTTGAGGTTGAAACTTTGTTCTCCTTTTTATTTAATAAAAGAAACTATTCTTTCATAATTATGTATTTATTGATATCATTTGTGATATTCCTTGTTCACTCACACATGTTATGATTAGTTATTTATTCAATTTATTATATATGCTGAGTTAAGTATTTCATTTATCTTTCATCTTATATACTAGTTGCTTTGATCGTTTGTGTGTTTTTATCTATACAGATCTCCTCCAAGACATCATGGAGAAGTTTTGGAAAGCACTGGAATGATATTTAAAGCATCAAGGGGAAGTTAATTGTTGAAGGCACTAAAGGGGACTTCATCAGGCATTTTGATAGAATGGTAAGTAATCTCTTGCATAGTATTACTTTCAATCAATCGTAAGCTAAGGAAAGGTAACAGTTCTTTCTTGTTTTTTACTAGATTTCTTCGAGCCCTAGGGAGATTCATCTTATCTGTAAGAGGGATTAGTCCACCTACACTTGTGACCTTTGAGCTCCTTCATGAGTATTGAGCTTATTTTGTATTTATTCTACCTAAAGGCTCTTCATATTCCTTATTTGACACTTGAACTTCCACTTACATTTACATTTCTTGTTATTCTAGAAATAAAAAATTATGTAAGCCAAAATGTATCGTATCGTTTCCCAATGATTGGATTTAGTCAAAAATTGGTTCCTATATCTCCTTCATGTTAGAATCAACATAAGAAAACCTTTGATTCTCGACGAGGAAATGATCAATATGTTGCCTTGAGGAAACCAACTCCGTTTCCAATTTCTCATTTTCTTTCATTAGGAAATCAACATTTACTTTTGTATCCTCTGCGAAGGTTGCATTTACTACTACAACTATTCTTAGATTATTCCTAGTATTGGGTACAATTACCCTCTTTGTGTGTATAGAAACATAATGAATGAGATCATTAGGAAAACACGTTCTCCTTTCCTGCACTATATTGTTCTCTAATTGATCAAAGGTAAGGTTGGAAATATCCATGATCAAATCATCTTATGGAGGATATATTCCTATCTCATTGAATGGGATACAACCACTAGTAAGGGGAGGTCAAGGTTGATAGCTGGTCTATTCTGCAATAGGCACAATGTCTACCTATTGGTTATCCTCCTCCCTTTCAACCTCTATGTCTTGGGCCTACGTTTCTTCCTCTATCTCTCTTAGAAGCTCATCATGCTATTTCTTCATTTTTTCTTCATCTTCTAGTTTCTTCTGCATTTATTCTTCCTCCAACTGCTTCTATCATTCTTCTTCTTCTCTTTTTCTCTGCCATATTTCCTCCTAGTTTTTATTTCTAATTTCTTGTTCTACTTCCTTATTTCTAGTTTCCTCTTCTTCTTTCTTTATCAGCTCTTCCTATCTTTGTTTCATATATTCTCTTTCCCTCCTTTACTATTCCTCTTTTTCCATTTGTTCCTCTTCTTGTCTTTGCTTCTCCTCTTATCTCTTTTCTTCTTCTTGATGCTTCCTTGATTCTTCTGGATCATTTATCCTATTTTATACTGCAATGGATTCTTTAAGAATAATAGGATCTTCTTTAAACTTCCTTCTCCTCTCTGCTTCAATATTAAGCACAACTTTCCTCTTAGACATGGAAATGCTAACTACAATGGCCATTTCCTATCAATTCCATTTATGAACAACATCTTGCTCATGAGATGCATTGGAAGGGCTTGCCTCATCACTTGGCATATGTGCTTGGGAATAATTGTACCAATTCTTTATATTTTCTTCCTCTTCCTGAAAATAAGACTCATATGGTTAGGAACAATAAAACTTGGCACATTGTCTATTACACACTCCTATGAGATAATATCTGTGAAAAAACATCTCACTGAAAGGTTGATGATTTCCTTAGCTTCTATTTCTATAGCCTTAAAGCTCTTAAGTTCATAGTATCCCTCTTGCAGAGGAAATGAAGACAAAGGTTTCTTCTTCTTGTTCTTCTGCAACAACTGAGATAGACCTATCCTAAGTTAGTAGTCGACCTCCTACATGACCACTTTGTCAGTCACATACCTTGGAAAAATATGTGGAGGCCTCTAATAGCTGAACACTTTAAGGTATGTGCCTTGAGGTGAAGAAAACTAATTTTCTATCTCCAAAACTACTTTCATAGCATCATGAGACATGCAAGGGGCTTCTTGCAAAAAAATAATTCCATGAATAATTTCTCATGAAATTTCTCATATATGACTCTGTAACTTTGTTCTCACAATACTATGCAATGTGAATTGATAGGGAGTTCTCTTGGGGTCCACTTTCAGTATAGACCTGGAAATTCATGGCGGGCTCAAATACCATATTGTAAGTAGGCAACCATGTATATTTGTAGTTGCTTTCCCTGTGGTGGTTCTTTTTCCTTTTTCAAATTAACCTTTAGTGATTGGGAAAACATATTTTCCCAATTGAATACTTTCCCTTCTGTAACAAGTAGATAAAGCATGAAGATCCAACCTTTGTAAAAGAGTTCAGTATTCTTTCATCCATATATCCTGCAACCTATAGCCATCAAGTACTGATAAACCATTCTATGATAATTAGTCCATTAGATACATTTGGCTTCTTGCAACAATGACTTAATCACTTCTCTGGTGTTCAAATAATCCTAAGCTTCATAAAACTAGGAATTCAAGTGTTTCTCACGATTGGGTAACTTGTAGTACCAGTCAAAATCATGCAGCTAGTAAGAGGAAAGTTGCTTCCTACTAATACTATTAAGAACCATGTTCTTGGTGTCTAGACCTTTCAGTATCCATTTGATGGCATCATCACAAGGTAACATAGGATACTTGCAAGCAACCTTGTGGAACCATGATTACTTAATATTCTCACAGAATTCCCTATCTTCTAGATTCTTTAGGAACTCCTTTGAATTGAATACATATTTGATGGTAAACCATGTAAAAATAGAATATTTGTCAGTAAAAAAATTGAGTGTTTGTTAGGATAGGACCTCTTATCAAAGTATTGTCCACAACATCCTCAATATTACTATGTGTAACCTCCTTTGATGGCCATTTATTTGTGGTTGGAGGCATGGTGCTGGTAGATGATGAAAGACTAATATGCCCTAGACCAATTGTACCTGGTGAAACAAATGCACTCATGGAAACAACAAGTCAGTTTCACAAGAGATCAACTAATCTAACAATCAATCACAAGCATAAGACAACCACTAAGAAGAGGGATTACATAATTCTTGAACACAAGGGAGGCAGAGTGACTTCAATAGTCACTAGAAATGTGCATTATGTAGTGACTAAGGGAGGAATGCGTAGGGCTTGATAGCAAGAGAGGAAAACTGAGGGCTAAGACTATGCATTGCACATTTGCTGTTGGAGAGAGACTTCCTATTTCACAGATCATAGTGACAGTGGATAGGAGGAACCTCACTATTGGTTAGGATAATGTAATGTGCATATAGGTATCGATAATTGTGAAGTGCATAATTATAGAGGGAAGAGGTAACCTATGCTAACTGAGATTATGCAATGCATAGTTGAAGAGGGAAGGAGGATTTGGGGTCTATGTAGTTTTCTCCAATGAAAAGCAAGGCTCATAATTTGCTGACTAAAAGAATAAAGGATGTAGATCAACTCGAGGTTCATCCAAATAAGTATTCACATCGAGAAAGAAATATAATGAAAATAAGAAGACATGCATGCATAAGTACACCCAACAACAATTATTGTTTGTAGATGAAAATACATGAAATGTGAAGCACCAATAGAAAAGAAGCATAAGAGACTGAAATGACACATGCCAAAGCTAATAATAGGAAAATAGACACTTTTTATATGAAAAGTGGGAAATAAATTACATTCTCAAAAGTAAAAGTGACAAAAGAAAAAGAAAAGGTAGAAAAAAATGACAATTAAGAAATGTAGCCACAAACACAGTGCAATTGAGACTAAAAGCTCCTTGTGGTCATGTGAATGAGTAGAAATCCAAAGATGAGTGTGATAATGAGCCCTAGGATGGCTTCTTATATATATGAGCACTCACAAAGTTAGGGTTATTTTTTTAGGTGTGCATGCCCAAACTAAAGGAGCTAAACTTACTTAACTGACAATCAATTTAGAAACACATACCACACTACCATATAGAAGTGAACATGAGCTATCCTCGAGAAGTGTGTACTTCCTATCTTGAAGGAATGCACAATTTTTTTTCTCTGAGAAGTCCACCATTCACTGGCTCAAGAAACTACATAGTTAGTTATCTTAGTGGAGTGCTTAGTTTGCTTCCACAACTAATTGCACAATTGTTTGTCTCAAGGGTTTGTGTAGTTCACTCTAACAAGGAGTTTTACAGTTCAATATCATAGAGTATTTTTTAATACTTAAGATCAAGGCATGGAATTAGTGTCATCAAGGCATGTCTTAGCTTGTTTTCACAAAATGTGCTTTGTTTATCCTTCGAAGTTGTGCAGCTACCGTTGACAAAGAATGACTGTCATCATGGAGTGCCCAATAGATATTTAAATTAATGCATAGTTAAGATACTACAATATTAGAATGAGAGAGTGAGTGGTTGTGACACTTAGTACTTCAAGAAGAAATTTTAACTCTAGTTGAAACAACAGTTCTTATGGACAAAGGAAGGCTCCAAAATCGAAGAAGGGGAAAAATTTTGGAGGGGGTTTGTAGAACCTACAAAAGGTTGGCACTAAAATACAAATATTTATGTGGTTGGTACTGAAATACAAGTCTCTTTCTTGGGATAACTTTCTAAGAAGAGGAAATAATGAACTTCATTGGTGCATTCTCATCAAAGGATCTAATGAGTTTGTAGCTAATTTCCTAAGTTCATTTCCTTTTATAGCTCGATGGAAATAAATAAAAGCTCGCATGGGCCTACGGGAGGTTTTGGGATGGGTGGGGGGTGACTCTCATTAAAGTAAGGATTTAACATGTGGTGGAATAATTCATATTGTCAAAAAATTTAAGGTATTAGCTTTAATTGTTGGATGGGGAATATGGTTAGCATGCAATTTACAAATATTTAAATGTATAATTGTAACCCAAATATGGTGTGTAATTGAGAGTATATACACTCTTTAAGGCTTTGAGTAATATGTATAGAGAAATCATTAGAAGAATCTAGTTGCAAAATATATTGAGAAAAGTGGTTCTTGAGCATATTTTTAAGGGGCATGCCTAGGAGTTCCCATGAGAGGTGGAGTAGGAGGTGTTATTTTCTTTAGTGACTAACATTTTGTAAAGTTCATAGTTGGATTGAGGAATTGAAAAAATAATATGGTGGAAATATAGTCCCGAAATCAGAAATTGGTGTTAATATTAGCTATTGAAAAAGGTTCACTATTATAAAAATATTTGGCGATACTCTAGTTTTTATTAATTGGTGATATCTTTAAAGCCTTACCTACATACAAAGAAAGTTAACAAGAAATGGTTTCAATGGATCTCTAAGAAAAAAGAATCATGCCCCAAGAGGGTTCCAACCTATCATCAAGAATCAAGCACGAATCAACCTTCTTCCAAGCTTGAAATATAGCCAACTTCCCCCTTCCTATAACATATTTGCTTCTCTCGATTCACTTGAGGATAAAGAAGTTTAGGAACCCAATTTTTCAAATGATGTTCATTCATAGATATCTCTAAAAAAAGATGTGAGTTTGACTAAGATACAGCCAATTTCAAGCACGGACACAACTTCAGGGCATTTGAAGAGCTCAAATACTACAAAAATGGATGTAAACCTTGCTAAGCTTTCTGAAAAGTAATTTAGCCTCCTTTGGCCCTTCCTTTGAAAATACACTTATGAGGAGTTTGCGCTCCTCCCCTCCTTGAACAAGAAGTAGAAAAGCCAGGAATGATTAAATCAACAACTTCCTTGTGTAAGTATCCACAATAATATAACCTTTTTCATGCATTGTTTTTGTATCTTTCTATGCAGTTAATTTGTGAGAATTTATTCTCAGGAACCTTTAAGAATAAGGTTCAATGAGATTTAAGTTGGATCTCTTCCTTTCCTCTTTTAAAGAAGGGAAGAAACAAGAAAATAATGAACTTTGAGTGAAGGTATGATGTAATTCAAAATCTAATAGTTACAATCCAAGTACATATTTTGAAACTTAATAGAAAATACTCTTTCCCGTTAAAAAACTAAGTTAAATAAATAATAATATTTTTTTTTTAATTTAAATAAAACTAAAAGAATAGATTATGGTGTTAAATAAAAGTAAAAGAATAACCTTTTAAATAATTATATTTTATAAAGATTCTTATATATATATTATATATATATATATGTATGTATGTATGTATGTATGTATGTATGTTATATGTATATGTTATATGTAATGTATATGTATATAGTATATGTAGATGTATATGTATATGTATTATGTATAGTGTATTATGTGTGTGTGTGTGTGTGTGTGTGTGTGTGTGTGTGTATTAAAATCAAATCGAAATCATTTATGAATTTAAACTTTAAATATCTTCGTAAATGTAAAAATTACTAAAATTATTATTCTATCTTATCAATGTTCAAACATCATTATAAACACTTGAATATTACTCAAAACTGAATACACATAATTGTAAAGATGACCACTGTGGAAAATCTGAATTCCTCTCAGTAATGTACAATCCAAAATATATTATATTATTTAATAGAGCCATCTACATACATACTCAAAAATCCATGACAAGATGAAATCAAAATTAATAATTATATCATATAATATAATTATGTACATAAGTGTACTAAACCCCACAATATTTGTGAATGACAATTCCATTATTAGTCGTTGCTTCATAGAGACTGTAACGCTCGCCTCATAATCAAAGTGCATCGATTCTCAATTATTTCATTATTTTTTTACAATTTTAACCAAAGTTTTGGGAAAACACTAAATGTTTCAATTTTCCTATATATTAAAAAATAATTTCTAATTTCTAGAAATCTTATTTCTAATTTTCGATTGGCTTAGTGAGTTTTGATGGGATATAGTTCCCCTACTCGAGGGTGATTCATTTTCAGTATGTTTCAATGCCTAACAAATCATTTTAAAGTAGAAAAAGGTTAATTTTGTGAGTGGTTATTCCATCGATGAACGCTTTAACATTGTTATGCCTGACACTGTCATTGCTATGTTCAATGATTCTAGAACTTACGGGCTTCCAGATCACTAATGTACACCACGGGGGCTTCACTGGGCGAGAAATACCATATCACATGCATTCGTATTGAGGGATATATATTAAGGAAAAAATGACACAATATAATTGGGATATATAGGAGATAAAGGGTTTTTATATTGGTAGGTATAAAAAATGGAGGTCAAAGTCAATGAAAAAATATAAAGGAGTATAAAAGATGTTAATGAAAAAAAAGGTATTTACAATATCCACTAAAAGTAGGGGTTTTTTAAATTGGAAAGATGTATTGGGTTTGTATTTGTAGGGGGTTAAATGATGTGATTTATAGAGGTATTTTCCAATATGTAGTCAAATCAAGTGTATTGTTTGATATGTCACAAACACAGGTGATATGTTAGAGGTTCATTGAGTGAATCACTATGACATAAGCAAGGGGGTGGGGGAACAAGACTAAACAAATATGCAAAGGAAGGAGAAAGGGTGTGCAGGAAGTGTGGGAGAGAGGGTGTTTAGAGAAATTGTGTGTGAGTAAGTTTGTTAAAGAGTAGGGATTATATCGATTGAATTTTTCTTCCTCTGCACACAACTATTTAATATGCAAACTTGAGGCATGGAAAAAAAATAATGATTTCGTTGGTATGTTCTCTATCCAATGATACCAGAACTGATGAGAAATATGTAGATGAAGATTTTATATATTAATTTGTTATGAAACTCTTATTATTCTTCTGTGTGGAGAAAGGGTGTGTGGGAAAGGTCTCTTATGTAAGTGAGGAGGTGTGGAGGAGGGGATGAATAGATATGCATAGAAAGGAGAAAGGGTTTGTAGAGAAATTGTGTGTAAGGGAGTTTGTTAAAGATTAGGGACTATATCAAGTGAAGTTTTTTGCCTTCATACAAGGATAATTTCATATGCTTAAGGATAATTAGTTGAATGAATCTATGCACAAGGAAAGATGTACACTCCACATAATGAAATCTTCGTCCACTATTGTTTTACTTTCCTCTTTGTACAAGGTACATATTTTTCTTTGTCATAATCATTTCCAGAATATGTCACCTCTTTTGGTATCTATCGTTTCCACAATATGTCGCCTCTTTTGGTAGTTATCAACTCCACATTTTTTTGGCTATTTTGGTAGCTATTGATATGCTGGTATGACTAAGGAAGTGTAGCACTCTCTATTTCTACAATGAGTGAGTGGAGAGAATGTGAAGCATTTTCTAAGAAGCTGAGGTTTTCACTTTACTCTTTAAACCTTGCAAATTGTAGGACCTCTGTAGCACCAGATTATTGAGATGAAATATCGTTGAACTTTAAATTGGTCCTAATGATAAATTTGATGTCTCTTCCTCATCTTAGATCCTTGTGTGAAGGTGTAGAAGAAGCACAATGAAAAATACCTCCGCACTTCACACATATGACACTCACATTCAAAAATTAAATATGAGCCCTAAATGTTGATGCAATAATAAAACATTTTTCTAAATTAAATTTCCCCTCTATCTCAAGATGCTTCTAGAACATCTCGTATGAACAAAACATGATGACTGTAATATCAAGTCACATTTTTTTCATCCGCACTCAACATAATATATATTTTAAAATTTTAAAAAATACTCTGCACAACATATGGAAACTAATATATCTTAGCTTTTTATAATCTTCTTCATAACCACTGATAGTTAGTTTAGTTTACAAATTCTTCCAACATAGTCAAGTGTTTGAGGATTTAGTTTTGTTGAAAAAGGAACATAAACTTTTCCCGAATTTCATACTTCTATTTTAGAATTAACTCTTTAATTGTATGGAGTGCGGAAGTGCAATTAATGGTAAAATTAAAAATTAGTAATACAAGGCAATGCAATTTCAACTAACTATTAAATTAATCCCAGCAACATTGTTTTTAAAAAAAATTAATGCAGAGGTATAGAAGAAGCTTTCATTGTTCTCCTTTAGTGTGGAGGAATGAGAAAGGGTGTGCGAGAAGTATGGGAGAAAGGGTGTGTGGAGAAATTGTGCTTGGACAGATTCTTTCTTTGTTTATTAATGAAAAAATGAATTTCTTGAGAAGATTTGCTCTCATCAGGATAAAGGATGCCATGCTCAGCATGGTAACCGATCAACTGTGTTGGAAGTGTGGGAGAAAGGTTATGTGATAAATTGCGTGGGGGAGTTTGTTAAAGAGCAGGGACAATATCGAGTTAATATTTTTTCCTCCTTAATTGGAATATTGCATATTTTAAAATTTTAATAAATTATTATAAAATTCATCTGAATAACATTGCTTTTTAAAATAATTAATTTGAAGGCGTGAAAGAAGCTTTCATTGTGTTCTTCAATACCTCCACACAATACCACCTCAACACTAAGAGTCATAGAACATAGTTTTAAAAATTGGAATTCGGACTACCTGAAAATAAATTTCAGAAGAGATGGCATGCATTTCAATATCAAATAAAATTTTAAGCATCACCATATCTGGAAGGGACTAATCTAATTCATGGATGTAGTTTCTTGTTTTTCTTTGTAGGCGCCTTTTTGACATTACTACTGACGGGAGCCCAGTTCCATTTCCCATTGGGGAGAATGCATTTACTTTTATGTGTTAGGTATCGGGATTTTGATAAGTGCTTTATGGAACATATATTATTCTTTGAGGCATGACTCTATGTTCTAGTTCTAAGTTTGTTTACCAATTCTGAAAAGGATTATGTTTCATTATGCAAAAACATTATTTGAAAGTATATTTCTAAGAATTTGGATTGAAATATTATATGTTACCTAACGTTATGTAAATTACAAATTATATTAAGTGTGAGGGGTCATTTCTAGAAGCGGGCAAAGGGGGGAAATTTTATGTTACTTTCTCTGCACACTCGTTCTCCTGCACAACACTCCTTGTTGTTTATATGAATTAAAAGACATTTCATTTAATATTGGATGATAATTATTTAATTAACAATGTAAAATTACAAATGGATTTGTTGTATCTGCAAGTGCATTGGTAATATGTTCGAAATAAGATATCATGAATAACATATCATCTTTAGTTAGTATCTAATATGTATGTTGAAATTTTAAAAAGAGTTGTGACATTTGTAGCCACTAGTTCTAGTTATGTGGTCCGTAGGACAATTGGCCAGGTGTTTATCATGCAATTTTTAGCATACATGTTTCCAACGCATTTAATTACTTTTCATTGGAGCTAGTTACAAAAGGGTTTATTCTTCGGGTTGTACGATGGTCATTCTGGTAGTTGCATGATTTGAGGGATTTTCTATCCAAGCTCATTTCAAATCCAGGTGTAAAACCTGTAAAATTTTTGTTAGGTAAGTTGTGCATTGTTGGTTCTATATACACGTACTTAAAGAGTTTATAAAATATATATTGCAACCCTATAGAATTTAGGTACAGTTCAAAAAGTGGATAATATTACACAATATACATTAGCATCTTATAACTATTAATATTGAATTGTATTTACAAGTGAATTGGTAAGATGTTAAAAATAAGATGTCATGAATAACATATCCTCTTTAGTTAGTATCTAATATGTATGTTGAAAATTTAAAAAGTAATGTGACAATTGTAACCACTAGTTCTAGTTTTGTTGTCCATAGGAGTGTTGGCCAGGTGTTTATCATGCAATTTTTAGAATACACATTGACATTGCATGCTCGATTAATTTTTAGGGAAGCTAGTTACAAAAGGATTTATTCTCCGAGTTGTACGATGGTCTTTCTAGTAGTTGCATGATGTGAGGAATGTTCCCTTCAAGATCATTTCAAATGCAGGTGCAAAACGTGTAACATTTTTTTTCAGGAAAGTGGTGCCTTAGTCATTCTATATGCAAGTATTTAGAAAATTTATATATATAGATTAAATCCCTATAGGATTTAGGTACATAGTTCAAAAAGTGGATAATATTACACAATATACGTTAGTGTCCTATAGCTTTTATGAATGAATTGTTTTCGTACTATGAAATTAGATTTTTTTCTTCTTATTTCTATGATCTAATTCATATCTTCAGAATACGGAAGATGAACAAAAGAAGAAGAAAAAAAGTTAAAGACAATGATAACTTTTCTAAGAGGTTTTTTTTGTTCTATGTATTGTCCTTTGATTGTTATATTATATAGTTCTTTGTTTTTTTTGCTATATTTTTTATGCACTGTAACTAAAAACAATGCTTTTTCAAATTTTTTGGAAACATGTAACACTTAGAGATCTAGATCAAGGAGAACAAATAAAACAAAAGGGTACTTTGAATATTTATATAAAATGTTTATACAATTGTACATTTGTTAATTTTTCAGTTTAGTATATGTAACAAGGACCTTCAAAACTAAAATCTATTTACCATTTTACCTATATGCGATATCTAGTTCTATTTCATGACCAAATTCTTACTTAGTATCAACTATAATATTCTTTGAAGTAGTGATTTAAGTGAAATATTTTTTAACATGCAAAAAATATTAGGTTTTGAACTGGTTAATGATGTGACTATAAACATGGATGAAGAAGTAGAGATGGCAATGAGAAAAATTACAGAAGCAAATATCACAGGAGACACAATGAGACATAAAGGTAGTTATGTCGAGGTTTACCTAATCATAAAACATAATTTCTTTTTTATTTTATTGAAGTAATTTCAATCCAGTGTTCATGACTAGGAAAAAATGATTGAGTCTATGCCATTATTGATCAAAGATATCATAATAATACAACACGAAGCATTTTCCATGGCATTGTGTTAGTTACATATCGAATATTTTTGGACAAAGAAAATAGGAGAAAGCCAATAATCTATCTAGATTTGACAGCTAAGAAGGAAAAAGGACAATAATATTGCTTGTGCCAACATAATTTATTGAACAACATGAGGCAAAACGTATTGTAAACATTGGTGTTTCTCTTAGAAATTTTGAAATAATTCCAAAGAAAACATATGATAGTGGTGACTGTGAGAAAATATTTCATTAAATAGCTTTGGCATTGTAGAAAACATTTGTTATGTTTACATGGAGTATCATTTTTTCCCAAATATCATGATTGCAAATCTATCACGTAGTCAAGATGTGTTTCCAGTTGGAGCAATCAATGCCATTGCAATTTCAACAACATAGACATGGATGCAATGTGTAATAGAAAAATAATATGGGAACACAACAGATGACAAGAAAACATATTATCTAGTCAAACAATATTAGAAAACATATTTCCATATGTTTGTAATTGTACACATTGGTTAGATTAGAAAACGAAAGAAAACACTTCCATGCATCACATTTAACATTATTATGATGATGGAATTTGGCATAATTTACAAAATTTATGTTCCATGAACATGAACATGATCGTCGTATAGGTGATGCAATGTTATTAGACTATTCTACTACATGTTTCGAAAAATTATGTATTTTACCTTGCCGAGAAAATTAAATAAATAGCCTTTAACATATATTGAATTTCCAAATTGGTTGAGAAAATAGAAAAAATTGGTAATGATTTCTTTATTAATCGATCATAACTCCCAGAGGTTGAAGTTTCTACTGATTGTGCTATGAGAATGGAGGTTTGATTGCTTCGTTCATATTTTCAAGGGCTCTTCTAGTAATGCTCTTACGATAACCAGTTCATCTTCAGCTGCAAAAGAATTTGTTGAAGTTCCAATATGTTATTCATTAGTGTTAAAATATCTTGGCTAAGCATTAAGATATCTTGGTTTAGCATTAATATATCTTGGTTGACTACATATACCTCTTACTATATGCTTTTGTCATTACTTCATTTGGCCTTTTGTCTCGTTGCTGGTATTTCAATATAAATAATTAAACTATTGTATTCAAAGTTACATAGAGTTGCTCCCCCCTCCCCCCTCCCCCCTCTCCTTCGATAATGATGATAACAAAAATACTTAAAAAATTAAAAAAAAAAACAAATAAATGACAAAGAAAATCCTGATAACACTTATCAGTGTCAAAAGAATGAAGCAAGTCACTTGCCTAGAAATTTTATAAATGAGTTTTGTCCTAATGGACCTACAATAAGATGAACATTGGAAAATCACTTTCCCTGAGTTATTAGAAGCTAGTTTAGAGCCTACATGCCTACATATAATGTGTTAGAGGTGATAAGTCATCTAAATCACAAATTGACATCAAAATTTTGAAAGGACATTTAACTACTATCGATTTTAATGGTATTCATTAATGAGTGATCATCATAAATATTGCTAGTATTTATCTTCCTTATTTTCAATCAGAAAAGTCTGTTTCAAAATCAATTAATCTAAAGCATATCCATTTTTCTTAAATTCCCACTGAAGATAATCCAATTCATAATATTTTGTTCACGATTTCTTTGTTTGGCACAATTTAGAAATTGATATCAACATACTATTTATTAATATCCTAAATCTCATTTTATTTTGATTAACTAAAGCTATCCTGCCAATAAATAGAAGTATTCTCAACATTTCTCAATGAACTAATGTATATTCATGATTTTACTCTGTTAACTTGTTTTGATATCAACCATTTTTTTTGCCATCAAGATAGAGTGAACGAACCTTGGTATTGTTGTTTGATGAATACTAAGTGAATTAGTGATTTCATATTTGTCAATTGAAAACCTATTGTCCAATATTAAATGAACTGTGTTTTTAAACTGTGTGAGGAAGAAGTGATGTGTGGGAGAACATATATGTGGAGCATACTACACATAAATCAATCAAGTAGCAGTTTTGGCTTGTTAAAGTTTGTGGCATGAAAAGTTTGGTTTATGTGAATATCATATGTAGAATACATATAGATGATTATCTATATTTGTGAGGAAGTTTCATTTCTTTATTCGATATGGTTTCTACTAGTTCATGTTAAGCTAAAAACTAGCATTTCAAAACTATTATCTTTACATCATGAGTTTTACTTCTCTCCAATATACCACGACCATGAGGTTAGTTATAACAATAGTGGGACATATTCAAAGATCATAATGAATTTATCCCCTACCAAGATGGTAATTGCTCACAATTGTTTTCTAAATAAATTTATTGCAAATTACAAATCATTTCTAAACATTTCTGCTACTTTTAGACATGGTGAGCTACATGTATTTTGTTCTGAAATTTTATGGACACACCTCTAGATATGCCAATGTTAATAATATTATTGACACTGGAATCAAAATGAAAAATTTGAAACATTAATTTCAATAAAATCAAACACTGATATGTGGAGGTGTAAGCGATGGTATTTATATATAATGTTTCTTTATAGTAATTTGTGCGATGCTTTTGACAATTAAAATTGATGTGAAATTCAACAATTACACATGCAAAACTTTCGAGTCCTTTTCTTTTGTTATTTACCTAATTTGAAATTCTCATGTAAAATCCATATCAGATGTTTTAGGCTAGTGGTGGTAGAATGGAACAAGGTTTTGTTTTCATCATTGTATGTGGAGTGCAAAGAGATTTCATTGTACAAAGTTTTATTTCCACCTCTGTATTTCGCATAATGAGAAATCTTTCACACAAGATAATGCCATAAGAGATATAGGGTAATATTAATTGCTAAAGTAACATAAGCTAGGAAAAAACATAAATTTTAAAATCAAATTGTAAAATTTCACTATTCTAAATGGATTCGACATTAGAAGTTTTTGAAATTGAATATTGCAACTATAATTTAAATTGTAATTAATATGTGTTTTCTTAGATCATAATAATGTGTAACAACCCCGGTAAATAAAAGCAAAATAATAATCACAGATGATGAGAAACTTATTCCAAGCTAAATGTTGGGAACAATCTTAGTGATGGGGATCACTTACAATTATTTATGGCTAAGGAAATTGGCAAAGGAAATGGCTAAGGCTTTGGAAAGGAAAACTGAGATTTTTGGCATTATTTATGAAATAATGGAAATTAGGATAAAACGGAGGTGAAAGGTCACAAGTTGCATATGAGGAGGAAAGTGAAGGAAAATAATGGAAAATGAAGACAATAGAGTCCTCGTTCATAAAAGGGCTTATGAGGATCAGTTGGTAACTTTTTGTCAGTTTAGGGTTGGAGCTCTCTCTCATTATTCTCTCTATCTCATACTCTTAGAGACATAGAGTTTTCTTGGAGCACTCTTGGAGGGTGTGGCATAATTGGATTCTTGGAGAAATAAAGTTGATCTAAGAGGGTCTTGTCAGTCCAACATGAGCAGAGTCTTCAGTGGTTCAAAGTCGAAATGGTCTTCAAATGATCATGGTCAATGAGGTCTTGAACTTTATCTAGTTTTCCAGTGTTCTTCGTCAGCATTCAATGTCTAGTATCTTCAGCTTTGACAGTGATGTTTATGGTTCAGGCTGTCCGATGTTGATTTTCAGTTCTGTCGGTAATGTCAATGGGGGATATGGTTCATGGTGTTCAAAGGATATGGTTTTGTACCTGGTTGTTGACATGTGTTTTTCAATAGTTCCACCGAGGTTTGGTTGTCGACATGTGTTTGTCATCATGTGATGTTGACAAATGTCACTTTATGAGGAAGAGGTATGCATGGGTTTTTGTATCAAAATCAAACTGATGCATTAACCTAAGTACTAGTCCTAAAAGTAAACCGAATCCTAAAACCATATACATCTAAACCCATTAACCTGTTGAAAATGGAACAAGATGATGGAGCTTAGTGAAAAGAAGTCACCTTCACTAAGTGGGCCCACAGACTAGATGTGTTGTTGGAGCAAGTGGACCAGTAGATGTGTTGCATGCAGAAAATTCCAGAGTTATAGGATATGGGTTGTAGATAATCGATATCTTGTTGAGAGGGAGTGTTGAAAATGCAACAAGATGATGGAGCTTAATGAAAAGAAGTCGCCTTCACTAAGCTCAACTCAACTTAGTGAAGGTGACTTCTTTCCACTAAGCTCCATCATCTTGTTGCATTCTCAACACTCCCTATCAACAAGATATGGATTATCAACAACCCCTATCCTATCTCGGTGGTACTTGAATTTTCTCCTGGTGAGCACCTTCGTCAAGATATCAGCATCCTGATCCTCCGTGGGAATATATGAAAGTAACATGATTCTCTGTTGCACATAATCTCTGATATGATGGTACCTAATGTTGATGTGTTTGGATCTATAATGAAATATAGGATTAATCTAGAGTTTAATGCAACTCTGCTTATCACTGTAAATCACAGTATGATCCAAATGAGACCCAAACAACCCGACCAGGATCTTCCTCATCCATATAGCCTCACATGCAGCCAAACTTGCTGCCATATACTCGGCCTCCATAGAACTGAGTGCCACGGATCTCTACTTCCTACTGTACCAAGAAACTGTTGTTGATCCGATACTGAAGATCCCTCCAGATGTGCTCTTTCTTTCTGTTGGGCTCCCTACCCAATCTGCATCCGTGAAGCCACATAGCTTCACCTCATCCTCCTATCTATACCACAATCCATATCCTGATGTGCCTCTGAGATAACGCAATACATGCTTGCCCGCCTTCCAGAAGAGCTTGGTAGGCTTAACCATAGCTTGTGAAAGCTAGTTAATAGCATAGCATATATTGGGTCGTGTATTGACCAGATACATAAGTGACCCCACCAACTGTCGATAAATAGTGGCATCGACTACCTCCGCTGAAGTAGCATCCTCCTTCCTCCAACCTCCAGGAAGAGGAGTATCAACAGGCTTGCAGACATGCATGTTGAACTTCTTTAGTATCTCCCGAGCATACTTACCCTGAGAAACAAATAGTCCATCACTACGCTGCCAAATTTCCAATCCCAGAAAATAATGAAGGAGGCCCAAGTCCTTCATCTCAAACTCTCGAGCAAGATCCTCCTTGCATGAAAGTATCAACAAATCATCTCCCGTTAGAATCAAATCATCTACATACAGTACAGTGATAAGCAACTTACCCTCCACCACAATCGGGTATAGGTTAGGATCCACCTCACTCTTGGAGAATGCAAGTCTGGTGAAATAGTTGTCTATCCATGTGTACCAAGCACAAGGTGCTTGTTTCAACCCATACAGAGCTCTCTTGAGCCTGCACACTTGCGACTTGCTACTGAAGATCTCAAAACCTTCGAGCTACTCTATGTACACTTCCTCCTCAATGAATCCGCTAAGGAATGGAGTCTTCACATCCATTTGATGAATGTGCCACCCCATCTGCGCTGAGAGAGTAAGAATCGTCTGTATGTAAGAATACCTTGTGATAGGTGCAAAGGTATCCTCATAATCGATCCCCTATATCTATGAGAAGCCTCGGCAACAAATATTGTCTTGTACTTCTCCACACTCCTGTTAGCTGCCTGCTTCACTTTGTAGATCCATCTCTAACCCACCACTGATTTCCCTTCCGTTCTTGGGACAATCTCCCATGCACTGCTTTTGACATTCGAATCATACTCTTCTACCATGGCGTCTACCCATGCGATTTCCTCCACAGCTTCCTCGAAAGAGGATGGCTCCATCACGACACATTTTCTCACAAGAGCCATGTATCCAGTGTACTGATCCGGTGACTGTCTCTACCTGCGTTCTGCTATAGGTGGTCCTACAACCTTCTCTACATCTTGAGCCAGTCACTCAGCTTCTGTAGTGCGCTTTTGCCCTCTAATGGTTGGTGCTGCATGAGTGGTCTCTTCCACTCCATGAAATTCCTTTTGTGGCTGATCCACATCCTGAAGCTCATCCTTAGGAACTAATAGCTCCTCATCTGCATGCAAGTGTGGCTCCCTCTCAAGCGAACAATTCATGGCTTTCTCCTCCTGAAATTTTATATCCCATCACACAGCAGTCTTGCGACTGTCTGGAAAATACAAACGATAGTTATGGGGCGTATCAGTGTACCCCATGAATATCCCAACCTCTGCGGTCAGATCCACTTATTCCTGGCATCCTTCATTACATGCATGTAAACAGGAGAACCAAAAATCCTCAAATGGCAAATATCAGGGCTCTTACTAGAATAAGCCTCCTCGAGTGTACTCATGCTAAGTATCTTGTGAGGACAATGGTTCTGCACATCTACTGCAGTATTGCATGCCTTCGCCCACAAGTGAAAGGGTAGGCTCTGATCATGTAACATCACCCGTGCAGCACCCACGATCGTTCTATTCTTCTGCTCAGCAACCCCATTCTATTGTGGGTTATGGGGAACTATGAGCTCTCTTTGAATCCATTTTGCACTGCAGAAATCCTTGAACTCGTCAGAGATGAATTCACCACCATTGTTGCTCCTAAGAGCCTTCACCTTCTTCCCTAATTCCTTCTCGACCAGTGCTTTGAACTCAAAGAACTTTGAGTATGTATCGCTCTTCTTTTGCATGAAGAAGATCCAACACTTTCGGGAGAAATCATCAACAAAGATCACATAGTACCTGTGCTTTGCTGTCAAAGCAACTGAGAAAGGTCCACACATGTCTGTGTGAATTCTCTCAAGGATTGTCGTGGCATGACTATCCTTCTCCTGAAAGGTGGCTTTCACAAACTTTCCCAAAATACACCCCTTGCACTGATCTAACTACGCAAGAGTGCCTTTAGGAAGCCCAGTAGAAATTTACTGTAGTATCTTCAAGGCGCAATGGTGAAGGTGGCCCAATCTCCAGTGCCACAACTCGCCATCATCCCAGTTCACCACTCCTTCTGCCTTGCATGCCATTGCCAAGCAGTCATCTATATGAACCTGATAAAGGTTCTTGACTCGAACCCCTATCTTCCGGGTTTCTCTAGTTGTCTTTCTACGCAGGAAAGCCTTTCCCTCGCTGAAAACAACATCATATCCCTTGTCTTCTAACATCGCCACAGAGATAAGATTCTTATTCAATCGTAGAACACACATCACTTTCTTCAATACAAAGGGTTTACCAAACTCCCTCTCAAAGGAAATGGTACCGATACTGGTCGAATTATATCTACCATCATCACCCATCTCGATGTGCACTCCGAGATCTTTCTCATCCAGATCAGAAAAAAAATCTCGATCTCCTGTCATGTGAAAAGATGCACCACTATCCAAGAACCATACCGATCCCATCAAACTTGATACCAAGCATGAGATCAGTGAAAAATCCAGCTCAAACTACGAGGCTAAGGCCTCTTTCGCTGCAGATCTAGCAGCTTGCTTATTTTTCTTCTTCTGCAGATAATTTGTGTCATAGTGTCCATGCTGGTGACAGTGAAAGCACTTCACCTTGGACATGTCCTACTTCTTGCCTTTTGCACCGAAATTAGAAGCTTTCTTGTTCTTCCCCTTCTTTCCTATGGCAGCCAAAGTGCAATTTTCTTCATCAGGAACCTTTGATGAAGATCCATCCCTGGTATTCCACCTGATCTCATCTTGCACAAGATCCGACCAAAGTCTCTCCCATCCTGGAAATTTCTCCCGACCATTGACAGAGTCTTGATAGGAATGCCAACTCTTCAGAAGACCAAGTAGAGCCAAGCTCACCAAGTCCTCATCATCGACAGTCACCCCCACACTTCCCAGCTCATCCTAACATTGGGTGAACTTCGTGAGATACTTGGGAATAATGTCGCCTTTCTCACACTTTATGTTTCTGAGTTTATCCTTGAGCGCCAACTTCCTCTGGTCACTCTTGCTTTGGAATAGATCTGTCAATGCTTTCCACATCAAGTATGGAGTAGCCTTTCCATGGAGGCTGGACACAATGTGATCCCTCATGCCCTCCAACAGAATCCTTCAACACTTTGCTGTCTTCTTTTGCCAATCTGCGACTTGAGCATCATCAGTGGGTTTTGGGACATCCGCATCTATGAACTCCTTTAAACCATTATCATATAACACCGCCTCCATCCTGTCCTTCCATGCAATATAGTTTGAGCTGCCCTCAAGGGCATACTCCAATCACAATCCGTTGAAAGACATTTCAACTTTGACACCAAGAAAACACTGCTGCAAATTCGAATTCCACTAGCTCAAAACTCAACCACTTTCGATCTAAAATTTGTGAGAACAAAGTATTTCTTGTACAGAGATCGACTGTATGGGCATTCACCGGATAGCTCAGCTTCCAAAAGAAGGATGAATCCAGAGGCTACTTGGCCCAATTACAGACTCTAGCTGAAGAAATAAAACATTATCTTATTCTCTTGGAGCACTTCAGTTCGAGCTATGGATGTGGCACATGCAGCTACTAGAAGGAAATACATGGTTCTTATGGGTTACTTGAGCTATTGCATGAAGGACTTCAGTGATTGAGTTCTATGGAGTTGATTGAGGAGTTGATGGAGTTGTGCTCAGTTTGACTTAGTTGAACTAGTTGTATTTAGTCTAACTGATCAACAAACTAATGTTGGGTGATGTGAATTAGTTATTAATTAATTCACTAATTATTAACTGATAAAGAAACTGAAGAATACATCAGTTAACTCAGTGCATGGATAGTTCAGTGGAGACAAGTGTTAGAGGTGAGTGAAAGGGCAAGACAGATGTCAGTTGTGACTATAGTTGTGCATGAGATTTTCACATGCATGGATTGAGTATTTCCAATGAGGATTGCATGGTATATCCAAGGGAAATATGAATTTGGATCATTCATTCATCAGTATTCTCATACATGATTGCGCAGTGGAGGTAGGCAAGCAATGGAGGAGATTTGAGCCAGCAATTGATTCAGATCTGAGATAGTTTGTGTGTAACAGGTGGAGATAGTACTGATTACTTGTGAGGAGTATTGTACTATGTATTGTTACATTTTCTCAATCAATATAATATACAGATACTTGTGGGGTTTTAAGCTTTATGCTTTCCCCGGGTACATAATATGATGATATGTGTGATTGATGCTTCAATGTGTGCATGTGAATATTTCTTTAATACTGCAAATTGATGATCAACGTAGAGGAGGTTAGGTATTATGCATGTATTCTGCAATTAGTGTATAATCAGGATAATATCTGTGAATAAGTGTCATATTATTCAAAATTTCTACATGGTATCAAAGTAGGTTGATTTGTAGAAGAGATTTCTACAGGATATCAAAGCGAGGATTGATCATAAAATCTATTATTCAGAAAGTGTCTATGTTTTATTTCTTCAGGTAGAGTCTGTAATCAGGCCAAGTAGCCTCTGGATTCATCCTTTCTTTGGAAGGTGAGATATCTGGTGAATGCCCATACAGTCGATCTCTGTAGAAGAAATACTTCGTTCTCATGAATTTTGGATCAGAAGCGGTTGAGTTTTAGGCTGGTGGAATGGTGCTCAAGGATAAACTCAGAAACATCTAAGTGTGAGAATGGAGACAGTATGCCCCAGTATCTCACGAAGTTCACCCAATATTAGGATGAGGTGGGAAGTGTGGGGGTGACTGTCGATGATGAGGATATGGTGAGTCTAGCACTCCTTGGCCTTCCTAAGAGCTGGCATAGCTACCGGGACTCGGTGAATGGAAGGGAGAAACTACCAAATTGGGAACGACTATGGTTAGATTTGATGCAGGAGGAGATCAGATGGAGCACCAGAGACAGTTCTTCATCTATGCATGATGAGGAGAACTGTGCCTTAGTGAGTAAGGCGAAGAAGGGGAAGGAGAAGGTTTCTCTTTCTGAATCCAATTCTTCCAATGATGGGAAGAAGGGGAAGGAGAAGGTTTCTCTTTCCGAATCCAGTTCTTCCAATGATGGGAAGAAGGTTGACAAATCGAAAGTGTGATGCTTTTTTTTTCATGAGGTGGGCCATTATGCCTCAAATTTCCCACGGAGGAAATCCAAGAAGGGATCTGAGGAAGGATCTAAAGGTGAGGCACTTGCTTCACAGTTTGAGTTGGATTTCACACTCTTCGCATGCATGGTTTCATCCATGGTGGGAAGTGGTTGGTTTCTTGATAGTGGAGCTTCTTTCCACATGTCCAACGACAAAAGTTTTTTTAGTACTTTGGAGGAGAAAGATCTCGAGATACTCATAGTGTTGGGTAATGGTGAGAAGTATAGTGTCTCAAGTGTAGGCACGGTTATTTTTTAGAGGGAACATGGATCTTGAATTACCTTGACCGATGTCAAGAATGTACCAGGACTGAAGATAAACTTGGTGTCAATCGCGATGCTAAAAGACAGAGGTTATGATGTAGTCTTCAGAGAGGGAAAGGTTTTCCTTAGACACATCATCACTAGACAGGTGAAGCAGATTGGTTCACGGGTCAAGAACCTCTATGCTCTTGAGGTTCAAGATGCATGCAAAGACTTGAGTAGCAAGGCAATTGATGGAGACTTGGTGGTTGAGAGGGAGGGTATATTACCTCTCAACATGCAGAGCTAGAAGAAGTCTCAGAAAATGGTGGAGGAGCCACGATTGGTGCAACAGCTTTAGGAGGTTGTGGAGCAGAAACAACAGGGGGAGCTGAGTGGAGATCGAGTAGAGACATCTACTCATGCAGAGACCTCCAGTAGGGGAAAACTTCGATCCAGGTGGGCAGAGGGATCACATACAGCCATTCCTCTAGGTAGGAGGTGGGGCGATATAGAGTGATCGTCCCAAGGAGGAGGGGTGGGATCCTTGAGGCACCCAACCTCTTGGATGAGACCTTGTTACAAGAGCCCTAATGTGGAGTAGCAGGAACTAACTGACTGGGTAGAGACAGATGCTGTTGGAGTAGAAAAGAGAGCAACAGTGCAGGGAATCGCAAGACAGTACATAGCTAGCAGGCTGCAGCAATGCAAGAGGAACAAGTGTTTTGCACAGTGCTAGGTGGCACAGAGAGGTGTGAAATGGTGCGAGATGCATGGATATGTTGCAATAGCGTAGATGCCAGAGAGGGAGCACTTGTCAGTAGCAGGTAGAGCTTTAGCATCAGAGTATGTTCCTAGCCCAATAAAGGGGTCAGTTGGGAGTGTTCTTGTTCCAAGTGTTGTTGGAGCAAGTGGACCAGGTAGATGTGTTGCATGCAGAACATTCCAGAGTTATAGGATAGGGTTGCAGATAATCCATATCTTGTTGAGAGGGAGTGTTGAAAATGCAACAAGATGATGGAGCTTAGTGAAAAGAAGTCACCTTCACTAAGTGGGCCCGCAGTCTATTTTCGGCGCAAAGTCTATTTTTAGACATATGGATCATGGTCTATGAGTTGCAGGATGTTATTTGTGGATGATTGGTCATGTTGGTAAAAATAGATGGACTTATATTTTTAAACATATGGGCAGAGTCTATTTTTAGACTGCCAATCTAAATATAGAACAGTTTAATATTATTAGCTCTTAATAATATTTGGACTATAAACATTATCGTATTCTCTTGGAGCACTTCAGTTCGAGCTACGGATGTGGCACATGTAGCTTCTAGAAGCAAATACATGGTTCTTATGGGTTACTTGAGCTATTGCATGAAGGACTTCAGTCAGAACTTCAGTGATTGAGTTCTGTGGAGTTGATTGAGGAGTTGATGGAGTTGTGTTCAGTTTGACTTAGTTGAACTAGTTGTATTTCGTCTAACTGATCAATAGACTAATGTTGAGTGATGTGAATTAGTTATTAATTAATTAACTAATTATTAACTCATAAATCAGCTGAAGAATACATCAGTTAACTCGGTGCATGGACAGTTCAGTGGAGACAAGTGTTAGAGGTGAGTGAAAGTGCAAGATAGCTGTCAGTTGTGACTATAGTTGTGCATGAGATTTGCACATGCATGGATTGAGTATTGCCAATGAGGATTGCATGGTATATCCAAGGGAAATACGAATTTGGATCATTCATTCATCAGTATTCTCATGCAAGATTGCGTAGTGGAGGCAGGCAAGCAACGGAGAAGATTTGAGCCAGCGATTGATTCAGATCTGACCTAGTTTGTGTGTAACAGGTGGAGATTGTAATGAGTACCTGTGAGGAGTATTGTACTATGTAATCTTACATGATCTCAATCAATATAATATACAGATAGTTGTGGGGTTTTTAACTTTATGCTTTCCCCGGGTACATACTGTGTTGATATGTGTGATTGATGCTTCAATGTGCACATGCGAATGTTTCTTTAATACTACAAATTGATGATCAATGTAGAGGAGGTTATGTATTATGCATTTATTCAGGAATTAGTGTATAATCAGGATAATCTCTATGAATAAGTGTCATATTATTCAAAATTTCTGCATAACCTATATCAAAAAAAAAAAAAAACGCATGCATTAAAATGCATTAAGCTGAAGTTTAAACACATTTGGGTCATGTAATACACACTACAAACCATATAAAATCAAAAAAACAGTTAGACCGTAGCCCCTAACCATTGGCCTAATCGCATTGGAGCCTGACCGTAGCACGCACATGTGAATAGATGAAGGTAATGGCTATGGTGGAAGGCTGTTGAGGTTAGCAATTAAATAGCTAGTCGTAAACCACAGCAAAATCGTGTCCATGTGAACACAGTGCTGTTGACTGTTGGGCCTTTCATATATCATTATTATTATTAGTAGCTTTTAACACCTATTTCATCCATTTCTACTCTTCTTTATCATGTAATTTATCATATAATTCCATTTTATAATTATTTATGCTCTTATGGATAAATATTATTTATTCTCCTTTATTTTTAATAAATTGATGTTTATGCATGATTTTACCAATGATGGTTTATTAATAAATTGGTTGTAACATTACTCACCATTTTTAGCCTCCAAGATATTTTCCAGATTGAAGATTTGATCTCTAGCTCATCATTAAATGTGCCAACTCAGAATTTCGTTGGAATAAGAAGTGACAATTTTTAATTGTACGTTTTGGGAAAATGGAGAAGAATCTGGAAAATCCAAAACATGGGTTTTGTTCAAAACAGACCAGGTTAGTTTTTTGATGTGCATTTTTCCCAAATTCAGTCTGTACTAAGAGAAACAAAATGTTCTCTGAAGATGTTTTTCTTAGATTCGTTGTTGTGGCCATTTTCCAAATTATCCTAGTTACAATGCCAAATTCGACCTGTTCTTATTGAATTATTGATGGAAAGATATTTCAGATATGATCTTGCTTATCAATTTTTTGAGAACAATACAATTATGTAATAGAAATCATATTTTAACCATATCTGTTGTAATCTCTCTCTGCTCTCTGTGTATTTAAATGAGAACAGAGATCAGAGAAGGGAATTATGGATTCATGATTCATGATGGGATAGATTATGAAAGATTAAGTTAGGGATTATTAGAGATAGGATAGGATAGGGTAGGAGGAAAGGGGGACTATTGAATTACCATTGTAATTCTCAAGGCTTTTGTTGTTGTAAGGATTTCACAGTTTGATGATTAATATATAATTTGGAGGTTGTTGTTCATTCGCCTTATCTAAAGTAGCCCAATAGCATTAATTAGCAGCTAAGGGCCCAGCCTCTAGTGGATTAAGTTGCTACTCTGTATTATATCTTTCTTATTTTTATAAGTGTGGTTTGTTTAATGATTACCTTCTGCAATTGAATCGCATTGCCATTTTCTTCCATCATAACAAGATTATTATTCATTACAATTTAAATTGTTATGCTGTTCATTTTGGTTATAAAGCTTCGCTATGCACTTCAGATTCTACTGTGCATTACAAGTAATTTCTTATTTAGTATTGCTACTCATTTCTATTAATTTCATAGTGTTGTTCATTTCCATTTAGTATTGTTCTTCATTTAGCTTTGCGGTTCATTTCCATTTAGTGTTGCTGTTCATCTTCAATAATTTAGTATTTCTGTTCCTTTCCATTAATATTTCATTTTTGTAAGATGATTGTGTTGTTCAATTCATTTCCACTAAATTTAATCTTTTCTGTTCAGTTTTTCAATAGACTTAGTCGTTGTTCTTTTCTACAAGGATTTGATTTCATCTTTTAATTGGTATTGCAACAAGTGTGTTTTAGTAAGCATTTCCAATTGAATTGCCATTTCCAGTTATTTGCTTTAGTGTGGATTGAAAGATCAACAACTATAAAGGAAACTCACTACCACAGTCTATGTTCTCAGATTGGAGATCTTGCCTATGATTGATTTTCATTTTCATCAATTTATAGAGGAGAGAGTTATCATTACCGAGTCATCTACTGATGACTGTTTGAGTGAATGATTTAGTTCAGAACATTTCAGTTTTTTGCTGTTCCAATTAGATTTTGTTTCCAAAATTCATTTATCTTTTTATTTTAAAGCACTAAACAGCAAAACATTACTCTTGAGCAAGTGATTACCTCAGACTGAGTACACTCTTGAGATAAAAAATTGTCCCTGGGTTGACAATTAATGTGAAGATAAATAGGAGTTAAAAAACAACTTTTATCACTCAACATTTTGGCACTGTTGCTGGGGAGAGTGTAGCCATTTCTAAAGAGTATTGTGCATCTGATGAGTGCCTGTTAGAAAAGAATTGGGTATTAAAAATGGAAGGTAAGAACCTGCATACGTAGCATGTAAAAGCCCTGCTGCCCTGCCCGCTTTCCAATAGAATTCTTAAAGAACTTAGGGTAGAAACAAATGTTTGAATTTATGTGTGAATGACTAAAAAAAATAATAGAAATTTTGAAAAATAGATCTCATGATTTCACTCAAGTGGTGATGTAAGCACCACCCATTTCAGTATCCAATTGACATGAACATTTGAAGAAGGAGCCTCAAATAAACACATGAAGAACATCTTATATTATGGTAAGAAATGACTCACATTTCTACTTTTGAATTCCCTATCAAATATCTAGGAGGAGTGACGCAAATGCACATAATTCCCTCATCTTCTCTACCAAATTTTCATGGCTTGACAAATGAAGATCCAGATACATTCTTATTTGAGTTTGAAATCCTTTGTAGAGGATATGATTATTGTATTGATGATTAATGGTTGAAAATGTTTCCTATTACTCTAAAAGGAACAGGTCTCCGATGGTTAATGAGCCTAGGTGGGAACTGCATCCAAACATGGGAGGACATGAAGAACATATTCTTGAAGAAGTACCAAGAATACTACAAATCCAATGAAGATATTTTCGATATGATAAAGGGGAAGATGAAAGCTTGGAGGACTATGTATAGCGATTTCAATATAACCTTCAAAAATCAAAGCATGAGTATTTGGAAAAAGAGATGTTAAAAACACTCCTGCTCAAAGGAATCAAAGATGAATTTTTAGAACTCTTAAATCTGATAGGAAAAGTGATGTTTTTTAGTTATCATATGTTGATGTTTGTAAATTGTGCATAAGGTACTCAAGAGGAATCTCCAAGGCTGGTATGAATTCTAGAGATGCTTTTTCTTTCTTTTCCAAATCTACTACAAGAACAGAAGACATAAGAGCTTAAATCAATGTTTTATTTGAAAATTTTAAAGTTGATTTTATTATCTCTCTAAATTCAAAATTGGATGTTTTTCAGGTTCAGAAAAGTCAAGAAATTGAAGAAGTGTTTTTCCCTCATTACCGAAAGGAGCATCCCATAGATATTTCTTCTTCCTTATATAGGATGGAAGTATCATTTCAAAGAGATGAGGAAGTTGCAATAAGGTCAAAACCATGGTAATCATGGCCTACATGTATGGTTCAAAACACTTCTTCTCCATTCTCTTACTTGCATAATCCATTATGGAATACTAATGTGTTAGGGC
>APFE031288253.1:178294-236818 GCA_000404065.3 Pinus taeda | reverse complement strand
TGCATAATCCATTATGGAATACTAATGTGTTAGGGCAGCCATGTCAATCTCAATATAACCACCACCAATCTTGTCTACAAGTTTGGCATGGTTCACCTTATGATTGCATGACTACTCCCCCTCATCTTGTAGCACAAAAAAATCCTCCATATTATTCACTAGCTCTTCCAAAACATCTTATCTACCTATCGAAATCATCCACTCAACCCAATTAACTACATCATCAAAATGCTCCATTCCGTACACAATTCCCTGCTCAACTCATTCCACACCCTTACCATAATAAACCAGTACAACATGCTTACAGTGTTGAACTAAAAAATTTACCTACCCTTCCCACCCATTCTATCTCACATGTGCCATCAGAGAAAACTTGCAATGAGATTCAGAATGTTTCAAATTCAAAAATTGTAGAAGTTATGGAAGAAAATGAGGTTTCTTCTAGTCCACATCAACAAGCTGTTTTAAAAGCTCAAGAACTTCATGATATGATGGATATGGAAAATCAACAAAGTAAAGGATATATTGAATATTTGTTTCACTACATCACTTGCTTGTAGCATCACTCCATACTTCAACAATTTTTGCCACCATCTTTTCAAGGGAAGTTGGCTTCTCATACCCTAATATTCATTAATATGCATTTTTAAAATTTCGGTATGTGCATAAATGAAGTCCTATTTCTAAAATGGTTCCATTGGAAGTACTACTATACGTAATCATATTCATTTTTAAAATCAGAATAGGTTAGTGTAAAAAATAAAAATAAATAAGGGAATAAATAAATACATTTTATTTTAATGTAAAAATAGTTGTTTTTATTGCAACACGCGATGGAAATCAACATAGGTGATAAATGTTTCAATTTATTTGTGTAAGTAGATGAATTATAATGGAAATAATAGTTATACAAACACTCATATTCATTTTTATCACCAATTTGGAAAAATACTTGAATATCATATTTTTTGGGTTGTGGGCTTGATGAAATTTCTGAAAACACAGTCGGGACAGTCATGTTTTGAGTGACCAAAAGGAAACATTTTTAAATTAAGTTTCTATACTAAATATCCCTTAATGTCTACTTTCCAACCCAATTTGAATTACTCAATTTGGATTTGAAACGAAAAAGCTAGAACCAAAACATTGACAAGGTGTCTAGTAGGCAACTCAGGAATACAGATGGGACAGTCAGTTTTTGGAGGCCTAAATGACTATATTTTTAAAAAATGTTCCTATAATAATCAGATCTTGATTTTTAATTTCCAACCCAATTTGAATCACTCAATTTGGATTTGAAATGAAAAAGTTAGAACCAAAACATTGACAAGGTGTCTAGTAGGCAGCTGAGGAACAAAGTTGTGACAATCCATTTTTGAAGGCCTAAATGACTGAATTTTTAAATCTTGTTTCTATGGTAGATTCCCCTATGAATATATTTTACATTTCAATTTGAATCGTTCATTTTTTATATTGTATGAGGAATTTATAATCAAAATATTGATTGTCTATCGTAAATCGATACGCTTAAAACTTTGTCTTTCCAGATGTTCCTTAGAGTATTTGACCTATCAATTCTTCTTGTCTTAAAAAAGTGTTTCTATTGGAAATAAATAAATGAATTTAATTTCATTTTAAATTTTAATAATTCAAATATAACATCAAACAAAAAATCTATGCTTAAAATATCCATTGTCGTTATAAGTGGGGTAATCGAAAATGACTCTGTTATGCAGGTTGTTCTAACTAAAATTGACATATCATATCATTTAATTTTTAAATCCTGTTTCTATTGGAAATATAGCTTTGAATTAGCTCTTATTTGGCTTTGGAATCACTCAATTTGGACAAAAAACAAAGAAGTTGTGATTAAAGCACTATTGGTTAGTATGGTTGAGCACTGCTCTCCCGCAGGTGACAAATAAATTTTACTTTGTTATTTTCTCAGTGGATTTGTTATACAGAGAAACAACTTGTTGTTTTTTTACATAATTCTTGGATTAGGGGAGCCCTATCACCTCTCTTTCTCCATGATTTAATGTTTTATTGCAGGTAGACAATCGTTTTTTGCAAGTCCTAGAGAATAAAGAAGGTCAATTTATGGACGAGCGATTCTTGAAAGAAATTTTAATGAAACGAGGGAATTTCATCCAACTCATTACCCAACAGATTTATAATAGAAGAAATGAAAAATTGATTTCCATTTGAAGATTCATGTCATGTCTCTGCTGCCAAAACATTTTTCAGAGAGATCATTTTTTTCCTTGCCTTAAGAAATAACATCATAACTGTTGTAACTTAATTAATTTATTTACATATTGTTTTTAAATAAAGTGTTGTTTCTTTTCTGATTTCTCTTATATTTTTTTGTTTCAGGTGTTGCTTTCTTCAAATTGTAACCCATCCTCAACATCAATCCAGTGAACAATTAATTCGTTTTTGAATTTTGTATATAAACTTTTCTTTCTTTTTGTTGTTCCTCTTATGGAACAATAGTTTCGTGTGTTTGTCTTTTTGTTGTTCCTCTTAAGGAACAACTACTGTTCCTCTTAAGGAACAACTACTGTTCCTCTTAAGGAACAACACCCGTTCCATTTAAGGAACAACAATTTCGTATGTTTGTCTTTTTGTTGTTCCATTTAAGGAATATTTGTTATTCCTCTTATGGAATAGTTGTTGTTCCATTTAAGGAATAGTTGTTGTTCCTCTTAACGAATAGTTACTGTTCCATTTATGGAACAATTGTTGTTCCTGTTAAGGAACAGTTGTTGTTCCTGTTAAGGAAAAGCTGATGTTCTCTTAAGGAACAACTGATGTTCCTCTTAAGGAACAACACTTTTTCGCATGCATCTTTCTCGCTGTTCCTTTTAAGGAACATCACTTTTTTTGGGTATATTTTTTTGTTGTTCCCTACAGGGAACAACACTTTTTCACATGCATTTTTTCGCTGTTCCCTACAGGGAACAACACTTTTTCATGTGTATTTTTGCTATTGGCGTGTATTTCCTTTGTTGTTCTCTACAAGGAACATCATTTTTTCGAGTGTTTTTGTTGTTCCTTCAAGGAAGCAACACTTTGGGAGTATTTTTTAGAACAACCCTTCTTTCCTATCATGGGATTATTCCTAGTTCATCTTAACCACATTTCACTGATTCCCTTTTATGGCATGAAGTACACTACTTTTATGAGGAAAAGAATTACGGATTCTATTGAAGCGAGTTAATATCATTCACGTTATGATCTTTAACAGGACAACTCCTTGATGGTAGATTCTTTTCAAAAGGGACACAATTATTTATATAATACTCTACTACATTATTTTCTATTGTACATGATACTGATTAATTATCTTAATACCATGCTGGTTCCACCCTTCCTAGTTATAATCTTCTCTGTCTGTAATAAATGAGATTATGGGTATATTTTTTTTTATTGACATGTTCAACTTCTTCCACCATCCCTGCTCTTAAGGAGTACTGAGCCTCCCTCTATTTATCATAAAAATGTGTAATAACAACACAATTTTTCCTACAGATAGAGGATAAGGGGTCTCATCAAGAGCTAGCCTACCATGTTCATGAAGATGTAGCGAAGTTACATTCCCACTATGGCCATCACACTAGGGTTATGATCCATTGGATAGCCAAATTATCCTTGGAATAGGAGGTCTCATCATGAGCCGACTTGATCACTTTTGGTACATCCCAATGAATGGTAGTGTGGTTATCTGGTTACCATGCCAGCACACTGATCTCTTTTGTATAACAACAATGGAACTCTCCATTTATAAATTGAAGATCCTTGCTATTATGGGTTAAAAAGAAACCTTGCCGAGGCTATGGACGTCTGCTAGCAGTAGGGCCTCTGATTATGGTATTGAAGTTATATCTTATCGTTAATTATTACTATAATACCCTTTTCTTATTTTCTTTTTTTATCAAAGAAATTATTTCCTTATTTTTTTTCCCTATTTTGAACCTTTACGCATGAGAAATTGTTTTCAGATCTCTCGCATCATTTTTAGCTAGAGTACCGTCAGCAAAGCATCTTTTTGGCGTATTACTGTCCTTTTTATTTTTTGCATAACCTATCATCAATCCAAAGTGTCCGATCTCTTATTCATAACTATGTTTACACACTCTTCTCTCTTTATAACCATACCTCTTGATGTACTATTATTGATATGTGTACTCTACTTCATTTACTGTTGTATTGTTCATTCCCTTGCCTTGTCGTCAGCATAACACCTTTCATAGGCTTTATGGTCATGGAATCCCTTTTCCAATTGGAGGGGGAATATATGCATTATGGGATAGCATGCGATATGATTACTGCACTCTGCTATAACTTGTTGATTTGACAAAATATTAGTATTGCATGTATACAAAAGTTTTTCTGATTGAAATTTTTGCATGCATTTTATCCGTTGCTATTCAAAACTAACACTGTGGATTCAAGAACACTGTATGCAAAATAGTGATTTGTCTATAGGAGAACAACAAGTATGGGGGGGAACTCTATTCGCAGCATGACCACACTATTGCAACTAACAGAAGAGGCTCAAGCAACTCGCGCACACGTGCAATTCTTCAAACATGATGTGCTTGCATGGATTCCACCTTTTGCATCACTTTCCGCATCAACTCTACCTACATTAGCTTCACGAAATGTCAGTCCATGTACGTCATTTCACATTTATTGGAGGTCAAAATTGAGGTAAAATAGCATAATTTTCTAATTTATTACGAATTTAGGATAATTTCATGAAAATCCATTGAGCATTATTTATCATCATTCATTCCACAGCTTTACCACTTCCCATTTTTCAGAGACATATCATCCTTCAGTTTGGGGGAGTGTTGCTTTTATGCATTTCTTTCTTATTACCATGTCATTAATATTATTTATCATCCATTGATATTCTTATTTATTCTCAACACCTCCCTTATTCCATGTTGTTTTACACCAAGCATAGAATTCAACAGATTATGGCAACCACCTCTATTTGTATTCTAGCATTCCATGAGGGAATGTTAATTCTTCAATTTGGGGGAGGAATTGCTATGTGTGATGGATGTTTTCTACTTTCTTTTGCATTTAAGGCATACAATTTTAGTGGATAAATTGATTTCCATAATATTTTTAAAACTATGAACTCAATTCTTGTGATTTCTGGATAACACAGATGTATGATTAAAATACACAAACCTAGATAATTTCAAGTTAAATTAGTTCATAAAATTTTGGGAATCATCCACTCTCACCTACAACCATTTTTCTTATATCTCATAATCCATGCATCAAAACGATATGATTTTTGGATCATAGAAGCATTAATATAGTAGAAATCTACTTGTCAAATTTCAGTAAAAGCTGGTTTGTAGTTTTTGAGAAAATGGTTAATGAAGTTTGTTGTTACTTATATCATATTTGGCTACAACTTCATATACATATTGTTGAATGTCAATGTAAAAATTGGCCTTCATCAATATTGCTAAAATTGAATATTCATTATTTGAGGAAGAATTCATTTGTTCCATCCATTTCATAAGTTGGGATGAACAAATTTTTTATTGCTTGGTTAACACATGGGTTTTGTCTTTGGGTTGCATGAGGACATGCGATATATTCAGTTTGGGGGTATGTTGGGCAATTAATATATCGTTATTATTATTAGTTTTTAACACCTATTTCATCCATTTCTACTCTTCTTTATCATGTCACTTATCATGATTTTTCATATAATTCCATTCTATAATTTATTTATGCTCTTATGGATAAATATTATTTATTCTCCTTTATTTTTAATAAATTGATGATTATGCATGATTTTGCCAATGATGGTTTATTAATAAATTGGTTGTAACATTACTCACCATTTTTATCCTCCAAGATAATTTCTAGATTGAAGATTCGATCTCCAGCTCATCCTTAAATGTGCCAACTCAGAAATTCATTGGAATAAGAAGTGATAATTCTGCATTGGACTTTTTAGGCAAATGGAGAAGAATCTGGAAAATCCAAAACATGGGTTTTGTTCAAAACGGACCAAATTAGTTTTACAATGTGAAATTTTCCCGAATTTGGCCCGTACTAAGAGAAATAGAAGGTTCTTTGAAGACATTTTTTCTCAGATTCGTTGTTGTGGTCGTTTTCCAAATTATCCTAGTTACAATGCCAAATTCACCCTGTTCCTATTGAATGATTGATGGAAAGATATTTCAGATATGATATTGCCTATCAATTTGTTGAGAACACCAATTTTGTAATAGAAATCATATTGTAATCATAGCTATTGTAGCTTCTCTCTGCTCTTTGTGTATTTAAATGAGAAAAGAGATCATAGAAGGGGATTATGGATTCATGATTCATGATGGAATAGATTATGAGAGATTAAGTTAGGGATTATTAGAGATAGGATAGGATAGGATAGGAGGAAAGGGGGACTCTTGCATTACCATTGTAACTCTCAAGGCTTTTGCTGTTGTAAGGATTTCACATTTGATGATTAATATATAATTTGGAGGTTGTTATTCATTTGCCTTATCTGAAGTAGCCCAACAGCATTCATTGGCGGCTAAGGGCCCAACCTCTGGTGGATTAAGTTTCTGCTCTATATTATATCTTTCGGATTTCTGCGAGTGTGGTTTGTTTAATGATTACCTTCTGCAATTGAATCACATTGCAATTTTCTTCCATCATAACAAGATTATTATTCATTACAACTTAAATTGTTATGCTGTTCATTTTGGTTATAAAGCTTCGTTGTTCACTTCAGATTCTGTTGTGCATTACAAGTTGCTACTTATTTAGTATTGCTTCTAATTTCTATTAATTTCATAGTGCTATTCATTTCCATTTAGTATTTTTGTTCATTTATCTTTGCGGTTCATTTCCATTTAGCGTTTCTGTTCATCTTCAATAATTTAGTATTTCTGTTCCTTTCCATTAATATTTCATTTTTGTAAGATCAGTTTCACTGTTCAATTCATTTCCGCTAAATTTAAGCTTTGTTGTTCACTTTTTCAATAGACTTAGTCATTTTTATTTTCTGCAAGGATTTGATTTCATATTTTAATTGATATTGTAGCAAGTGTGTTTTAGTAATCATTTCCAATTGAATTGCCATTTCCAGTTATTTGCTTTAGTGTGGATTGTAAGATCAACAACTATAAAGGAAACTCACTACCACTGTCTAAGTTCTCAGATTGGAGATGTTGCCTATGATTGATTTTCATTTGCATCAGTTTACAGGGGAGAGAGTTATCATTATTGAGTCCTCGACTGATGATTGTTTCAGTGAATGATTTAGTTCAGAATATTTCAGTTTCTTGCTGTTGCAACTAGATTTTGTTTCCAACATTCATTTATCTTTGCATTTTAAAGCACTGTACTGCAAAACATTACTCTTGAGCAAGTGACCGCCTCAGACTGAGTACACTCTTGAGATAAAAAATCATCCCTGGGTTGACAATTAAAGTGAAGATAATTAGGATTTAAAAAGACACCTTTTATCACTCAACACAAACCACACAGTACGAGGTTATCTCCACGCTGTTTGGTGGATATTTATGATCAAGCGAGGAAACTGTGACATGTGAGCATCGGGTTAGCCAAAAATCAACTGCCACGGCCAACAACTAGCAGAACCATCGGTGCTCTAACTGTGCACTAAGTCAACCACTCAAATTCGGTATCACTGCCCTCCGCTCAATTAGCTAACGGCTAATAGTCCTCAGGTTAAACTAAGGTCAAAAGTGGGTTTTTTGTGGTGTTTTAGATAATTCAGTTAATCCTAAGTGGTGAATCTAACTATGTGACATTAACTCATAATCATAAACCCCTAATTTCACCCTAAACATTAGCTAGTTCACTCATAAACTCAGCATGAAGGAGTTCGAATGCATCTAGAGGGTTATAAAGATAGTTTGGTTATTTGTAGAAAAACGAGAGTGGTTTTAGAGTTTGTATGTAGATTCTAGAGGATATAGGTAGTTTTGTTTTCAGTATAACAGGAGCATCGGGAGTTAGAATTGGGAACCGTGATAGGCATTGGAAAGCTAATTCAGAGAGATTTCTTGTGACAATGCCCAGAAGTGCCTACATGCAAAATTAGTCTGCTTAATTTTCCTTGTAATCGACCTCCTCAAATTTAATCCTAATAAAGCGAATTCCCATCTTGAAAGTGGACCTAGAGATGTAGTCCATCAGGGATGAACTTCGTAATCAATCTTGTTGTCTAGTATCGGTGTGTTTTTGCTGCTTTTCACTTCTATTTGCATCTTGCTTGTGTTACAATTTTTTCGTCAATTCATTCCTTTTCAATTAGTTCTCATGGTTAAATCACTTTAAGTTAACATTCGGCGCACTATTCAAATTAATCAATTCTATTTCAATTTAACATATGATCCTTTCATATCAAAAGAAAAGTAAAAGAAGGAAAGCACAGGAGGGAATTGAGATAAGCAGCTACATCAAATTTTCTTGCAAGTACCGAGTTGCATGTATGCTTCCTTCACTATTTTTTGAATGCATGACATATGCATGTGAATTTTTTGTTGTCATCTATTATTGGCATGAAGGATGGTCAGGATTGACAGTGGATTGCCTAGCCTTTTCATTTCCTGGATATCCATGGTGATTGTGGATTTATTTCCTTCTTGTTTTTTTGGTTGGATCTCATTTTTCATTAGCTTGGGTTGGGTTATTAGTCCCATAGACTTGGTTGAAAAAAGGATTTGGAGCCCTGGAACAACTTGGGTGGAGTTATTAGTCTGATAGCCTGTATTGGAAAAACAGTCTAGAGCCCTTGGTAGGTTGAGTTGCTAGTCTCGTAGCCTTGGTTGGAAAAATGCTCTGGAACCCATTAAAAGTTGTGGGTTGAGTTACTAGTCCCATAGCCTCTGTTGGACAAACACTCTAGAGCCCTGGATGGCTGGGATAGAGACCGATCTAATGATCATTTCAATGATGTCTAACTGTGAGGTAGAATCACTCTTTGATGGGTTGAGGTTGATGGCCTTTGGAAGCCCTCGATAAGTTTTGATTGATGTGTTCTATGAGATACCACATTCATTCTTGGAATATGGCAAGTGGGTGAATGACTGAAGAGAGATTTGGCTCAACCATTCTATGATTGGATGGAAAGTGGAAGTCCCACCCTGGGTTTGGATTTTGCATCATTAATGAAAGTTTATTTCTCCTTATATTTCTATGAGTGTTATTATGGATTATATTTGGTGTATATGGTTGTGGTTTTATTGATATTGTTTTCCCTATTATGTTAGTTATGTATAACTTTTATGATAGTAGCCATGTGTGGGTCTCATCATGCTTTTACTTGTAATTAAATAATTAATGTATCTATGACCTAATGTATGGAATGGCAGTTGATGTGTTGAGGTATCAATGGTAATTAGTGATTATCAGCTAACTATGAGACCCCTATGCTTAGAATTATTAATTACACCTATAGATTACAAATTTGCAATATGTTTGACGAAATGCCTATCATGGCTAGTAGAGATCTAGTTAAGGTCTTGAACAAGTATTTTCCTTAGTACTATCATTTCCATGTTATTTTACTGATTTGAAGAGATGGTTCAATTCTGGGTAGTGACCCGTGCTCTGTGCTTGAAAAGTGGCTCAAATCCTAGACTCACTGACATAGAAAAGATAGTTTTGGTCTCTGGTCACTGGCAGGAAAGCCTGTGAGAGCGACTTTGGGTTCTGGTCGCCCTCATGCCTATAGCATCGGAGCGATTGAGGCTTACGTTGTCCAAAAGATCAGTGGGACCCCAAGGAAAGTTGTCTAAAGTATTGGATTGGTTCCTAAGGGTCCTGCAGCTAATCATTAATGTTTGTATGGTGTTTTTCTATCAGTTCCAATTCCTTAATGTGAATTAGGAGGTCGAATCATATCATAGTGACCTCTCGTTGCATGTTTACCTGAGATAGACAGTTGCTTGGGTAGATGTGGGAGGAGGGTGTTACAGAGTGGTATCAGAGCATGGTTCACCCCTCAGACTGGATGGGCTATTCGTTTTTCATGCATGCATGTCAGTTGCATGTGTGTCTCTCACACCTTCATTCCATGTTCTTGGTGCATTTGCATAATGTTGTTCATGGTTGAAGTGATGTCATCATGTGAAACTTGATGTTTTGTTGAGTAATGCATCATCATGAGTGTATGACTGGTTACATGTCAATTTATTTCACTTACATGTATTGTTGTAGTATTTTGGTTGTAATCTTGCTTGATTTCTTACATTCTTGTATGCTTGGTTACATGTACCATTCTTCCAGCTTTGATTTCAAGTATTGTTCATTCATACTTGATTATACGTGTTTATGCATATGTGTGGATGGTTATGCATCACTTATGGATCTTTATGTTTGCATGTGGCCAAGTGTATGGTGACTTAATGATTGTGGTTGTCATGCATGAGGTCATGGTGTGTGTTGTTATTGAGGTCATGCATGGATGATTGGACCCTAGCTAGAATGACAGTTGCATGGTCATATGCTTATGTTTTATGTTTCGATATTATTTTATACATGTATCACATTGATTTGTTGGTCTTGCAGACAAGGTATCCCCCAAGAGCTATACTAAAGTATTTTGGTTTATTGTGATTTGGTTTACTTGACATGATATACCTTGTAGGAAGAAATATCAAATCACTGGCAAGATGGTTGACTACAAAGAATCTCCCTATGAATCCAAAGAGTAGTATGGTGTTGGGAACCATTTTTATTTGGTAGTTACATTAAGAAGCTTGAAGGAAGAAATAAGGAGTTGTAAGGCAGTTAATGAAAAAATCATACAGGCGCAGGAAAAGCTAGCAAAGGTAAATGACATACTTTATAGCTTGTCATATTTTCAGCGACAGAGATCGCTTCAGATCAGCCATGAGAAGGAGGATAGAACTAATGGGGCATATAGTAGTATATCTCATGGTGGTCATAGGTTGGATAGTGATGACATGGTTAGAGATGGAAAAATGTTGGACACCCAGATAGGAGAAGGGATAGTCATATGTACCTTTGTAGTACTGGTTCCAACAGGCATGATGATCGATATCATTGTTACCCTTACAAGAAGAGTGATAAGGGGTATTTTCTAGATGATTTTAAGAAAGCAAAGCCACCTAATTTTGACGGAGAGGTAAAGAAATCACAAGATGCAGAGGCATGGTTGTTAGGAATGAAGAAGTTCTTTAGGTTGCATGACTATTTAGAGAACATGAAAGCTAGAGTGGCTACATTTAGTCTCAAAGGTACGACAGACATTTGGTAGGAAGATGTGAATAAAGCCAAAGGTATAGGTGATGAAGAGTTTACTTTGAAGGATTTTGAGAAACTATTCAAGAAGAAGTATTTGTCAAAGAGATAATTTTGATGATAGGAAAAATTTCAAGTGATAAATGTAAGGAAGTTGAGGATGCAGATGTGTTGAGGAGTTACCCAGTATTACAACATTTGAAGGATGTATTTCCTGAGGATATTACAGAGTTTCCACCTCAGAGGGAGGTAGAATTGTCTATTGAGTTAGTGCCAAGGGAAACTCCAACATCAAAAGCACCTTGCAAGATGAGCACACCTGAGTTGGTTGAGTTAAAGTTGTTGCTGAAGGAAATGTTGGACAAGGGATACCTTAGGCCAAGTGTAACACCTTGGGGCACACTAGTGTTGTTTGTAAAGAAGAAAGATGGAACACTCAAATTATGCATTGACTATAGGTAGTTGAACAAAGTGACCATCAAGAACATGTATTTGTTACTGAGGATTTATGACTTGTTCAATCGGCTTAAGGGAGAAATAGTGTTCTTGAAGATTGAGCTGAGGTCTCGATATCATCAAGTACACATCAAAGAGGAGGATGCTTACAAGACCACATTCGAGACTAGGTATGGGCATTATGAGTTTTTTGTAGTTCCATTTGACTTAACTAATGCTCCAACTACATTTATGTGCTTGATGAACAGTGTGTTGCATCCATATTTGGATAAGTTTGTCATTTTGAGAAAAGTTTTTCGGTAAAAATCACATGATAGTACATTTGTCGATGTGTTTCGAACCAACGAGAGTGGTTCATTTTCAAGACAGGTCGAAGAATTAGATCATGGATGCATATTAAATAGGGAGAGAAGTTCATCCAATGGCTAGGTTTGACCGAAAGGGGACTATATTGAAAAAATAGCTATATTAGGTCAAACTTGATAAACGGCTAAGATTGACCATGAATGGCTAGATTTGACTATTCAAGTTGTTTAATTATATAATATTACTATGCTAAAACAAATATTATTTTAATACCTATCATATCTTATTTACGTGAAAGGTTAGCCATATTTGAGTTAACAATAATACTGGGTAATATTTATAATAAAATTGCTTGAAATAATATATCTAGGGACAATAATTGTTAGTAATCGAAAGGATTTAATAATAACTAATAATAATTAATATTATATTATTATTATAATAATGTTGTAGTATTAATTTTATTATTAAGTCTTGTGTAACTAATTAATATAAATTTAATAGTAAGGCTATTTAATTGGAATAAGTATTAATAGATTTAGTCATGAAAAGGGAATATCTATACTAATATTTAACATATATTAAAAGTAATATTAGTAATATAAGTATTTGTTATTGTGTTCATTGATGATATACTGGTATATTCTAAAAATTAGGAAGAGTGTGTACAACATTTAGAAACTATGTTGATGTTATTACGAGAGCATAAGTTGTATGTTAAGCTTAGCAAGTGTAGCTTCTTTCAGAATGAGGTGTGCTACTTGGGGCATGTTGTCTCCAAGGAGGGCATTCCAGTAGATCCAGAAAGGATAAGAGCCATCATGCAGTGGGTAGCTCCTAAGAGTGTGGATGAGGTGATAAATTTCATGAGGTTGGTAGGCTACTATAGGAGGTTCATCAAAAAAATGTCGCAGATTTCCTATCCTATCACATCATTGTAGAGGAAAGGTAAGAAGCTTGAATGGAAAAAGTAGTGTGAGGCTAGTTTTGAGAAGCTCAAGTAGTTATTGACAGATACACCAGTGTTAAAAATTGTAGATCCAAACAAAGAATTTTTAGTATGCACATATGCTTGCAAGAGAGGACTTGGTGGAGTGCTTATGCAAGATGGCCATGTGTTATGATATGAGTCACAAAAAATGAATGAGTACTAGCAGAACTATCCCATGCATGATCTTGAGTTGGTAGCGATTATACATTCATTGAAGATGTGGAGACACTATCTTCTGGGTAGGATATTCACACTGATGAGTGATCATAGTGGTTTGCAATATCTATTTGACCAATCGAATCTGAATGATAGGTAGGCTTGGTGGTTGGCTATGATCAGTGAGTTTGATTTTAAGATCAGGTATATCAAAGCTAAAGAGAATAGAGTAGCAGATGCTCTTAGTAGACGAGTACAAGTAAATCACTTAGAAGCTATGAGATCCTATGGGATATATCTACAGGATAAGATCTTGTGGGCAGGTCAGTAGGATGTTAGATATATGGATACTGTGCACAAGTTGCAGCAGAGCACAAGTAAAGGTACAAGTCATGACACATGTACATGTACAAGTGCAGGTGCATAGGTAGTATACTATTTCTTTACAATAGATGGATTGGTCAAGTTTTGAGACAAGATATATGTGCCTGATAGTGGTGATCTCAAGAAGGTGATATTGAGGGAGTTTCATGAAAAACCTTATTCAAGTCACCCAAGTTACCAAAAGACACTGACCATAGTGAATATATTTTATTATTGGCCAAATTTCAAGAGGGATGTAGTAGTGTTTGTGGCTAGATGTTTTGATTGTCAGCGAGTGAAAACAGAGTGTAAAGATCCAGGTGGATTGCAATAGCCAATTGTGATTCCAGAATAGAAATGGGAGTTTATTTCCATGGATTTCATCACAAGGTTAACTAAGATAGTGAAATAGCATGATTCCATCATGGTCATTGTGGATAGGTTAACAAAGGTTAAAAATTTCATTCTGGTTATGTCTACATTCTCAGCTAGTGATGTAGAACATGTATTCATTAGAGATGTGGTCAGATTGCATGGTGTTCCAAGGAAGATTGTGTTAGACAGGGATGTGAAGTTCACTTCCATGTTCTGGAAGGAGTTGTTTGCAGGTTTGGACACAGAGTTGGCCTTAAGTACAACTTATCATTTGTAGACAAATGTATAGATAGAAAGGGTCAATAGGATATTGGAGGATATGTTGAAAATGTATGTGATGTATCTACAGTAGAAGTAGGAAGAGTACCTCCCACTGATTGAGTTCACATACAACAATGGTTATCAAGAGTGATTGAGGTTTAGTTCTTTTCAGGCACTCCATGAGAGGAGTTTTAACACTCCCATTAGTTAGAGTGATTTGGTTAATAGGGTGTTGATTGGACCAAACATGTTGGTAGACATGGAATAAGAAATGTAAGTTATAAAGAGGAATCTAAAGGAAGCACATGATAAGTAGAATAGCTATGTAGATTGGAATAGGTTGTTCAAGGAGTTACAGGTTGGGGAATAGGTGTACTTGTGCATCAAACCAAAGAAGATCTCCTTGCGGATTGGATCATGTGCAAAGTTGGCACCTTGGTTTTGTGGACCCTTCAGTATCATTTAGAGGATTGGGCCAATAGCCTATCGACTTGCACTGCCTCCGATAGTGAAATTCCATGATGTTTTCCACGTATCATTCCTTAAGAAGTATGTTAAAGATGTTGATCATGTGATTGACTGGTCTATATTATAGGTGGCACCAGATGGAGAATTCCAGCTGGAGCCTTCGTGTATATTGCAGAAAAAGGTGCTGATGCTCTGAAACTGAGAAATGGTGCAAGTTAAAGTCCAATAGAAGAAATTTGGTCCTAATGATGCTACATAGGAGATGATGTATAAGATGCGGGCTATGTATGCTTCCTTGTTTGTCAATTGAGGCAAAACAGTTTTGGCTGGGTGTTTTGGTGTGATTTTGGTATATGCTTTGGTATATGTTTTGATGATGTTGGTTTATGTACATATGTATATGGATGCAAATATTTCCATGAGATTTGTTATAAACATCCATCAATTTGTATGTTTTTATGATGTCATGTTATTATGTTTTTATGTTGGTTTTCTTTCTAGCAGGGTGATCATTATAAATACTACAACGAGGTAAGTTATAAAGCTTCATCAACAGTATATAATTTTCTTACAATAGTTTTTTGGTTATGGGTGTTGTTGAACACCGAGAATGGTGTTACCCCAAGGGGGAGGGTTCTGTAATAGCATTGGTAAAATTCCATGTAATAAAAGTAAATAAAGGAAAAATAATAACCACACATGATGGGACACTTATTCCAAGTTGAAGATTACACAAAATCATAGTGATGGGGATCACTTATGATTGTTTATGGCTAAGGAAATTGGGAAAGGCAATGGCTAAGGCTTTGGAAAGGAAAAATGGAATTTTTGGCACATTTATTTATGAAAATAATGAAATTTAGGAGAAAAAGGAGGTGAAAGGTCACATATTTCATGTGAGGAGGAAAATGAAGGAAAATAATGGAAAATGAAGAAAATAGAGGCCTCATTCATAAAAATGCTTCTGAGGTTCAATTGGTAACCTTTTGCTAGCTCAGTATTTGATCTCTCTCTCTCATTATTCTCTTTCTCTTATAACCTTAGAGATTTAGAGTTTTCTTGGATCACGCTTGGAGGGTGTGGCATACTTGGATTCTTGGAGCAAGAAAGCAAAGTAAAAGCTAGAAAGCATAAGAGGGCATCATAATCAACAACTACATCAGATTTTCTTGTAGGTATCGAGTTGCATGTATGTTTCCTTCACTAGTTTTGGCATGCATGGCATTTTCATGTGGATTTTTGGTTGTGATCTATCATTGGTATGGATGATGGTCGGGATTGACAGTAGCCTTTCCATATCCTGGATAGTCATGATGATTGTGGGTTTATTTCCTTGTTGTATATTTTTGGTTGGATCTCATGTTTCGTTATCTTGGTTTGAGTTATTAGTCTCATAGCCTTTGTTGGACAAACACTCTGGAGCCTTGGAACAACTTGGGTTGAGTTACTAGTCTCGTAGCCTGAGTTGGAAAAATGCTATGGAGCCCTTGGTTGGTTGAGTTACTAGTCCTGTAGCCTTGGTTGGACAAATGTCCTGGAGCCCTGTAAAATTTTTGGGTTGATTTACTAGTACCGTAGCCTCAGTTGGACAAATAATCTAGAGCCCTCGATGACTAGCATAGAGATTGATCTAATGATGGTTTTAGTGATGTCTGACTGTGAGGTGGAACTATTGTTTGATGGGTTTAGGTGGATGGCCTTTGGAAGCCCTAGATGAGATTTGATTGATGTGTTCTATGAGATCCCACATTCATGATTGGAATATGGGGTGAGGGTGAGTGGCTGAAGAGAGATTTGGCTCTACCATTCTATGGTTGGGTGGAATGTGTAAGTCCCATCTTGGGTTTATATTTTTCATCATTAATGAAAGGTTATTTTTCCTGGTATTTCTATGAGTATTATGTTGGATTATATGTGGTGTATGTGGTTGTGGTTTAATTGATATTTGTGTCCCTATTATGATGGTTATGTATATTTTTTATGACAATAAACATGTGTGGATCCCATCATTTTTTTACTTCTAATTGAATGATCAATGTATCTATGACCCAATGGATGGAATGCGAGTTGATATATTGATGCATCAATGGCTCTTAGTGATTCTCAGCTAAGTATGAGACACCTATGCTCAGAACTATTAACTACACCTGTAGATTACACATTTGCAATATGATCGACGAAATGCCTGTCATGGTTAGTAGGGATCAACTCATGGTATTAAACAAGTATTTTCCTTAGTATTGTCAATTCCATTTTATTTTGCAGGTTTGAAGAGATGGTTCAATTCTAGGAAGTGATCTAGGCTTTCAGCTTGAAAATTGGTTCAAATCCCGAAGTTACTGGCATAACAATGATAGTTTTGGTCTCTGGTCACTCACAGGCAAGCCTTTGAGAGAGACTTTGTGTTCTGGTCGCCCTTATGGCTATAGCATAGGAGGGACTAAGGCTTAAGTTATCCAAAAAGATCAGTGGGACCCTAAGTCAAGTTGTCTTATGTATTTGATTGGTTCCTAAGGGTCACGTAGCTAATGAGTAATGCTTGTATGGTCTACTTTCGTTGGTTCCACTTCCTTAATGTGACTTAGGAGCTCAAATCATATCATAGTGGACTCTCATTGCATGTTTACCCCACCTGGCTGGTTGCTTGCATAGATGTAGCAGGAGGGTATTGCATTAAGCATTCCTAGTCACCTAATGGGTGTTCAAGAGATATCATTTTGCATTGAAATTATATCAATTTACAAATATAAACCATATAAAATTAAATATTTACCAAATTAAACTATATTGATTTAAGCATTTATGTATTTACACACTCAAACCAATTAGTTACAATATTTAACCATTTATAAAACCTAAAGGCTTATATCTATATAACTTAAAAAGTTTGATTTACACATATAAATATAATTTTATCCATATCTAAGTTTGAGGCTTTTATATTTTGTGTGCGACTGGCATGCAAAGAAAGTAATAGAAACCTTCCCATCTTCACACATAAATACCAGATATTTTTCTATATGAAGAAAGGGTGTGCGAAGGCAACATGTGTGGAGACATTTGTGTTTCTTGCTCTGCACACACATTTTATGTAACACTTTCTAATGAACTCCTTTCACATGATTTATGTTGCAATCCCTGCACAAATTTTCTTTGTATATCTAAATAGAGCTTATTATCATGGGATAACTTAGCTTGTTTATGTACCTTTCTATAAGTTCCTATTCCAAAGAATATATCTTAATAGAAAGATGAACCATTTGATTTTTCTAATGGAGAGGTTGAACCATTTTGTAGGGAAATATATTGCTTCAGATCCAAGAATGATTAACAAAAGGTCAATTGCATAATCAATATATATTATTATGGGAAATCAAAATCAAGGTTTGGGCGCTCTCACTGACTCCATTTTATCAGTAAATGTATATCTTTAACCTTCTGAATGTATGAGAATTCTAGGAAAGGAGTCCTACTATATTAGTTCACACAGAAGGATAATTAAAATATTGAGCCATCAAAATAAGCATCATGTTGATGGTCCTAGACCCACCAAAATTTAGGGGATCTCCTTGATATGAAGTCCCAACTAGGCCTCAAACCGTTTGGAGTAGGATTCCCAATAGTGGGGGGTTAATGATCTACCTTGGTTGCAAATACGCATAGAATAATGCAGAGTGTCTTTGGTGAGAACAAGTGTGTGACCCTATGGATAGTTAAGTGCAATGCATGAATGGTTCCAACAAATGAAGGTAAAAAAGAGTGAGCCCCTTAGAATCTTGTAATAAAACACAACTTGAAAGGAAGACTTGAGAATAATGACATAATCAGCTAACATGCAGAATAGTCCACAAGTCAAGGTAATGAATTAATCCAACAACACGCATTCAACAAGATTTGTACAAATTAAAACGAAATATTTCATAAGCATGAGCATAATTTAAATAACATACATTGCAAATACACCAAGAATAGTCCTACTATATTCACAATGTTAGCTTCCTATACCAATAGGTTTCATGTTTCATGATTGACTGGGGAAGTGCCAAAAATGTTCATTCTTTTCATGCTGAAAAGATTCCATGTTTTGACCAATTTTCACCATGTATAGGTGGTTAACTCTTGCCACAATTGATGATTAGCTAGATAGCCTAATATTGGCTAGATCATGTTAAAATTTACTTGTCTTAGAATAGACAATAAAAGTCTTCAAAAACATTTCAAGCTTGGCAGGCAAGTAGTCAAGTAGAGAAGAAAAGGATCTCAATAGCTTAATCTGAGCCCTGGAAGAAATAAGGGTAGACTTAGATAGGAGGGCAGCTAAAAGAAAAGAGAAGAATCTGGGTTTGCTAGTTCAAATGCACCCAATGAAAATGAAGAGAAAATGTTAGGTATACTAGGTTGGGTAGGCAGTTTTATGGTATAGAAGCATGGTTTGTGAGCAATTTGCTCCTTTGGAACAAGTTTCCATCCCATAAAATCATAAAGTACCATGGCAAGGTGGCTACACAACAAATGGAGCATGACTAATTCCCCTCCCCATTTTCCCAAGAAACACTTACTAACATTCCCCCCAAAGGGCAATTAGATCTACTCATTACCTTTAGTCCACTTCATCCCATAGCCAAAGTAAGTGAAAAGGTGTTTTACCTAGGCAAAACAAGCCACATTTCTTGTGTAAAAAGTCTTTATTCCATCTTATCAAAGTTTCCTAAACTTCACCACTTGGCATCCTTTCATTCCCCCCTTGCCTAAGTTGTCACTCGATAAACTTAGCCTAAGCCATACAAACCCATCCCACATAATCATATTAACCTACTAACCTTATTATATAGCTCCTATGTATATTCCCCCCCCCCCCCCCTTACTATCTATATAAAACACAAAAATCCCTAAAAAATCTAATATCCCAACCCTTGGCTAACTATAGCCATATTTTAAATTTTTCTAGGGAGTTATTGGTCCACCTAGGGCCAATAACAACCCTCCACATGCCCATTGGGACTTGTTTGGCCTCTGGCTAAATAAAATAGCCGAAATCCACATTTTCCCCCCAAAAAACCCACTTTTCCAAAGTCCAAAATACACCAAAAAACCTTACAAAATCGCAAAAAATTAAAGTGGGTCCCCATGCTGTGCCCCCGCAACTTACCATTCACCGTTGACCATTGGATCGGGGCCCTCAGATTCGATGGTGCGGAATCATATCATGATGCCCCCAAGGTTCGAACGATATGTCCCGCGAAAATGGTGGTTTCACTGCAGTACCAAGGACACGCGTCACTCACCCGCGTGTATCACGCCCCCCACGCTCAATACCGCTGCCACCCCAAAAGCGGTATGATGAAACCACTTACCTCCCTCGCTCCCCGCTGCTGACGTCATCTGATGATGTCACAACCACGTCAGCACCATGTCACCATTGCCACCTCAACGCCAAATCATCTGCAACGCCACCTTCCGTACCCCCGCTACACGACAAAAAATACATGTCATGATGATGTCATCACAAAAAGTGTCAAAAAGCCCCAAAAAGCCGATTTTTGTTTAAAAAACCCATAAAACATTTGTTTTTTACCATTTTCACTGTGTAACTTTGCTGAGCAATTGCATGCAAACAACGATGAGTTCACCAGCAAACCTTCAGTCCACCACCTCAACCACCTTAGCTCGGTGCTCCACTGTGAAAATCATCTGCCAACCAGCCAGTAGCTCTAGTACACTGTGAAAGACAGGTATTTACCGTCATTTTGTGAAAAACCCTCTCAATTTTGATTTTTTGCTATGAAAATTGCCTGGGCAGTCCTAGAAGCTTGTCAAATTTCACCCTGCTGCTACACATAAGCCTACCAGGACCACTCATTCATCAAAAACCTGCACATTGCATACCTCTCTCTACAATTCGCCCAGTGGGCCGAGAAAAACAATAATTCACCTAAGTCTTTCTCCCAAGCTCCCTAATTAACTTCCATTTGCACAATTGCTCGCTGAAACTACTAGTGTGCCCATATTTTGCTATACAAACTGCCAATTCTGCCCCACTCAGCAAAATCCCTTCAATTTTAGATGAGCTCAAGCATCTGTTTGGGTAGTAATTTCTAAAGGAAAGGCCTTGAAACCATTGCTAGTCCTCCCATGCAAGATAAATCCTTCAAGCTTCATCCTTTGTTTCAAATTATGCCCACCAGAGTCAAAATAAAGCTCCAATTTGCAAATTTTCTGGAAAAATCCTGAGGACCTCTATTTGTGCCCACTACCACTGTAAAAGTCCACATCTCACTCAAAAAATACCTCGGAACTTATAAAGATGGCAATGCCTGCCCTAGTAGCCCTCAATGTGGCCCCTCTCAATGGCCCACATAAAGAACTAGAGTGGTTACCCCTAGCTAACAAGGATTTCCAAATTAATGACATAATGGGTAACACATCTCATCTCCAGGCCTTTCGTGAGATCAGGAACATCCATAGAAATAAAACTGACATATTTTGAATTTGGGAGTCTAATATGCCCATGTACTACCTTCCTTGTGTGAATGTTTTTCCTGACCTCATTCACCAATGCCATGCCAATTTTGAGCCCACCCAAAGGGCAGTGATGTCTCCTTCTGGGACAGTTCTATTCTATATCACCCTTGAATCAATAAATAAGATGCTGCATTTCAAACCAACTGAACCATTGACTCCTATTACCTTGGGATTTTTTCTTAACCAAGGTGCCAAATTGCCAAGTGCAGAGATAACTAGAATTGGGAAAACATTTATGAAACCCAATTGTCAACCACAGGAACCTCCTCCATACCTGGACACTTGGTTCAATGAAGCGGGAAAGTTTATAATTGACATGATAGCCTACATTCTAGGATTCAAAACCAGTGGGTATGTAGATGAAACCACATTGGTCCTATTATCCATCTTTTCTCCAGGACAACCCCCTACTGTCAAGTATGACTATGCCACCTACATTGCTGATAAGATTCATGAACAATTCATGAGCATGGACAGAGAAGGAGTGTTTAAATACACATCATACATATACCATTTGTTGCTCTACTGTCAGCCAGACAGTTTTCAAGTTCCCCTCAGAAAATTTGATGTCAAGGGAGAGCCAAGGTTTGTAATCTTCTGGACCCCAATCTTCCACCATGTCTACTATTCTACTTACACTTATTGTGAATTTATTGATCTATTCATATATCCAGCCACCTCTTTACTGATAGCAATTCCTCCAGACAGACTTTCTGGTGAAATGAAGAGAATTCTACAGCTCTCAAAGAGCTATAGCATAGGTGACTGGTACTTTTACCAGAATCACACTATGATTAGGATATATGGCTGTGAGCTAAGCCCCTATAAATTGCCAAGATATGTGCCAATGTGCTTGTTTGCCCTGGAATAATTTAGACAGTTCATCTTGCAGATGTAATCCATTTCTTTGAGGCCAAGAAAAAGGTACAACTTAAAATAAGGAATCAACTGGGCCCTTTCACCTTCAATCAGAGGGAAGATTGGCTAGAAGCTGATGAGATTTTAGGGCAGAAACTCAGACTAAAATAGAGTTTCTATTGGGCACCATATGACCCCAATCATTTTATAAGCTATAGGAAAGTCAAAAATAAGCTGCCAGCATATGTTCATTGTCCAATACATGAAATCCAGCAATATGCCAATTAGCAAGAGTGGCTAGAGTGCACACTATTTGAAGAGTTGAGTGGAGAAGAGAAATTGGAAAAAGAAATGAAAGAGCTTGAGAAAACACTTGACCTAGACTCTTTTGGATAGGTACCTTTCAAGATGCCCCAGCACATTGGAGGGGATACATCTTTTGTTGAGAGCTCAGAGTAAGCAGCACGAAAGGCCAGCTTAGCAGCAAAGGGAAAGGAAGTAATGGATGCAGAACAGCAAACCATGGCTGATCAGCCCTCTACAACACAAGAACAGGGTGAAGAGCAAGCTCCCCCATCTCAAACCAAGACATTTGAAGCCCCTGTTCTACAGACTCCTCAAAATGAGGAAAAAAGCAGAAAGAGAGACAGAGAAGAGGATGCCCCTGCCAGTGGACCATCAGAACCAACAGGAGGTAAGAGGTTGAGGTTGAATCCATATTCAGAAGAGGAATTTTTGGAAGACACCACAAGCACCATGAGAGGGTAGGGAAGAACTGAGCAACAAACATCTCCACTACCTGGCACCTCAGCTAGCTCATTCTAGCAAGAGCTAGAGAGGCAACATAGCGTGGAAGTTTCATCCACCATGCCTCAAAGCAAACAAAGCTTAGACATCAAGAAAACTTCTACTGATATTAAAGCTAGAAATGATCCAGTAAGGATGCAGCTTTATAATCAACTGATGAGGACAACACCTACTAATCAACAAAGGCTAATGGCTGCCTATGATATTTAGGAAAAGAAAATGATCCTCAGCCATTTCAAGCCCAAGACACAACAACCCCAGTCAGCTGCTGATTATATAAGAACCAATCTGGAAGTTCTCTCCAAAGATATTCATCCAATTGACCAGATTGAGTTACATAAACAAACTGGGGAGATGGTGTATGCCACCTTGCCAGATAAGGCATTGCTTGCTCACCAACTGAAAAATTCATTGCACAATACCTCTGCCTAATTAGAATTGGAGAAGGCTTCATCCTTGGCTAAGGACAACAGGATTAAGTCCTTAGAAGAAATCATCATCGAGCTGGGTCATAACCTTAAGGATGCAAAGGGCATCAAGGCACTAATCAAAAAAAAGGAGGAGGACATTGCAGCCTTCAAAAGGAAACTAAGGTTGCCAATTACAGTGCATCCACAAACTGCAGAACTTGCACAGCAAAAGGAGGAAGAGGACATGGTAAGTCTGCTAATGAGAATGAATGAGAGATTGGCAGAAACAGAGTAAGAATTGGATAAGGCCATTAAAGAGAAGCAGGGAGAGTCCACCTCCCAGCCACATGAAGTAGCTTCAACAAGTGCCACTGCTCCGCCCACAGGTACAACAATAGTCCCTCCTACCATCCCAGCATCAATCACAGGTCTAGCAACTACAGATGCTACAGCAGCACCAACAACAGAGCCGAACACCAGCATGACGATGGAAGAAATGATGAAAGCATTGAAAGAGTTGGAGGCTCAAATGTCAGCGCTCAAAGAGACAAAAGAAAAGTTAGCCAAATTGGAGGTGAGCTATGACAAATCAAAAATAAAAGTAGCAGAAAATACTAGAGAAGTAAAGACCCTAGAAAACAAGGTGAAATCTTTGGAAAAGGATCTCACCTTACGAAAACCTCTAGCAGACATTAAGATGATTTTGTGGACCAAGATTGGCCAGTCCATTACTGACCAATGGAGGTCAATTCAGAAAATCTATCAATAGATTGAATTAATAGAAAGAGCACAAGAGCAAATTCAAAGGGCCATGGAATCATTACGAAAGATGCCTGAGTAGGTCAATAGGCTCATCCATTTTTTGAATACTAATACTAAGGAACAGTTAGCAGCTTTAGAGATCACTGACAAGACAGGCACCATTTTGAAAATAAAGAAGGTGCTAACAATGAGGAATTTTATACAGACTTTGGAAAGGAAGTGTCAAGAGATGGAGATGGATATTGATGACTTCACAGAGAAATTCACAAACTTGCAGCAGAAAGGTTTACCCAATTTACTAACAAGCAATCAAAAACTATTATCACATCAATAGTATGCTCACAGGGTAAACATGTATGTAACAAATCAAATCACTGCATCATCCAGTAGTTCAGAGGATACGGGACCTCCTTCCGGACAGAGCTTGTATTACAAATTGGAAGGATTGTTTTTTATAGAATATGAAATAAATCATATTTTTGAAGTCAAGCCTAACTTTTATAGGTATACTAAGGCTGATGAAATACTGGTAAAAATACAAAGACATCAGTTGCCCACAGAACACTGGTGGCAGAGTATGATGGAAGTTTTGCCTAAGTAATTTGGATCTTACTGCTTCCTTACACTTGGTCAAAAAGTAGGACATAGGGCAGATATCAAGAAAAGAGCTCAAGCGAGGATCAGGACACATTAAAGATGAATCAAGAGCAGGTGAACAGATCAGGACAACAACACAGGAAGGCAAATCAAGGACATAACTACGAACCGAATTCCTGGGTAAAAAGTCTAAAATATCTAGTCAATTAAAGCAGCCAGCTCAGCCACAATAACTCCTACCTTTATTTTTGCTTTCATTTCTCTGACAGAGTAGGTAAACTGAGTTATTGTTTCATATCTTATCCACAAGATATTTTGTAAATCTCTTTGTTATAAATACCTCCCCAAGGAGTGTATTCGTTGTTGGTGATTCTCTGATTGAATTGTGCTGTAAACATCAGATATTTATTAATACAAAGGGCGTTGAAATGCATTGCTACTGGACCTTCTGAATGTGGATGTGATGAATATGGACTCTGCTACAGAATTCATGTGTCTTTCTTTGGCTCAATAAGTTATTATAACTGTGTTTTTGTGTTTTCTATGTTTGCAAATCTCATATATGTTTCATAGTCTTAACAACAGGGAAAAACAATAGCCTAGAACTTGTTTAAATACACTCTGTGTTCAATTCCTGTTGTTATTTATGTTTTCTCGACAATTAGCATAAATAGAAATTCTTAAATGCTTTTATTTCTACTAATTCCTTCATTCTGAAAATTGTCAAGGAATTCTTCATTGCTCCTTGAAAATATTTAAGCACCTTCCCTCTGTCACCATGATAAAGGATTCTTGACTGCCCTTTATCCCTTGGCTTACATCCCATCAATCATTAGCTTTCAATATTGTTCCAAAACTGATTATCTTGCTTTGTAGTATTGCCCATCATCACAAAAACACACTCAGCAGTCCATCTTCATAGACTCCATTGCCCAATGGAATTCATTCTTTCATATTTGCATCCTACCTCTGTTTGAAATCACCATCCAAACCTATTCGAAACAAACCTCTGAACTTCATAACTACCATAAAAACTTCAGATTAACAAATTTAAATTTTATAGAGAGAGCCCTCTCTGGATGCAGTTTGGCTAGAAATTGTATCTAAAAGATTGGTTAGTGGTTACCTCGGCCGTATTCCCTTTTCTCACAAGTTTTGGGGAGCAACCTGAGTGATAACATCATTGGCAACTCCCCTAGGGAACGAATGAATGTCTGTTACTACTGTCTAAACTCTAAAGCTACAGATGGAGTCTGAAGTTAGCCAGGCAGCCTTTGAAACTGTCTTTGCTATGCGATCACAAGAGTAAATAAAAGCTACTTCAGTCCAAATCCAATTTAGCCTTAGTTTCTAAACAGTTGTCTCAAAGATTTGTTTGGCCATCCTTAGTTCAAACCAACCTGAAGGAAAGCCCCAAATCCTCCTACATTTCAGTAGCTTCCTTCAATACATTGTCAAAACTTGTATCCTCCAAGTATTCCTAGAAAATACCAAAACATACTTAGAAGCTGGCTCCAAAGAAGAAAATTTGATACACAAGGTCAAACCCATATCCAAATCCTCCAGCTATTTTTGACAACCCAAATCTGATTACTAAGAGCCTTAGGAAACTAGAAAATCAAGAGAGTTCTACTGATTCAAACCTTGAACCAACCCAACAGAAACCCATTCAAATTAAACCTACTGCAGCAAATTCTCAAACTCTTCTTCCTATTGCTGTAGCTTCTTCCAGTTCACCTTTATTACTCCAAAATCTCTTTTCCACCCATCCATCCATATCACTTATCTCAGCTCTCATCCTTGTGCTTCCGGTAGTCCCACTTTTCCCTCCTAACATGGCAAATAGATATGCTCCCTTGCAGTTGCCTGCCAATCCAGGGGCTATGCCATAGGATTACCAGGGCAAAATTACCTACTTTGATGGTACAGGCACTTACACTGCTCAACAACATACCAAGAGGATGACAAACTATTTTGAAAACTATGAGATTGATGATAATGATGTTAGGATGAAATTTTTTGTCCAGAGCTTAACTGGTGATGTAAAGGCATGGTTTAGGCCACTCCCTGCAAACACCATAGCTAATCCAGATGCCCTTTATCAAACATTTCGAAACTAGTGGGAGAAGAAAAAGGACCCTTTACACATCTTAACTGAATATTAGAATTTAAAAAGAGGCCCACAAGAGAGTGTCCAAGAGTATTGTGCCAGATTCAGCAATACATACCTTGTTATTCCAATAAATCTTAGACCACCACCAGAATTAGCATTGATCAAATTCCCTAATGGATTTGACTCAGACATGGCTTACCAGCTTAGGGAGAGAGCTCCTCCTAGCCTCGAAGATATGCAGAGTATAGTTGTGAGTGTTGAAGCTAATCTAATTTCCAAACGAAATCGACCTAGGAATGAAAGAAGAACAACTTACAAAGAGGAATCCTCTGCCTTTGAACAGAAACTTGATGCAATTATTAAAGGCATGGAAAGGCTGGGAGATAGAGTCGAAACAATTGAGAGGAAATCTTCATGGGAAAGCCAACCGAACAACAATGCAAGAAATCCAAACTTTAGAAAAAATCAAAACCCCAATGTGGGGAAAGTTGGTCCAGACCAAAACATAAGGCCTCCCTTCCAAGAAAACTATGCAGAAGCTTCCACATCTAGTGAACCAACAAAGGACCCCCACATTAACCTAATGGGTCTCAACAATGGCCAACCAATTTTCCTAACCCAAGAAGACCAAGAAGCTCATACCCTTAGTCATTGTCAAATGAAATCATGGGAATCCTTTGATTTTAAGCAAGGTTATGAAAGAGTTGTGTATGAAGTCCACAAGAAATACAACTTGACAAGTAGGAGAATAGACATCCCTAATGATCCCAAGCAAAATACAAACAAGCAACCTACCAAAACTAAACTCAAGGACTCTCATGTACCAATCATCCCTAAATCCACTTCTAATCCTAATAGTCCAACATTTGAAGATGTTTCAGACAAAGATAAATTAAAATAACACCCTACATCTGCCTCTCCACTCATAGAAGTGGTAGAAGAACCTTTGGAAGATGGTGAGCAAGCAACCCTAGTTCATCATATATTCCAGCAAAAGAGGCAGTTGTTGAAAACTCAGTTGAAAGACACAACCTTGTTGCCCAAAATATCAAAACACAAACAAAAAAGCCCTTTAATATGGAGGCTGAAATAAGTAAGTTAAAAGTGTCCATCCCATTATCTAAATTAGCTAGGCATGAAGTTTTTAGGGAACAAATCAGCAGATCATTACAAATTTCTGAAAACAAAGATTCAGTGAACATCCTTGATGATCAACCAGAACTTATATTGAGCCCTGAAGAAAATGGTAAAACAGTAGATGGAGGTGTCCCTCCCTTTTATGTGATTCTAAACATTCATGACAAGGTGCTTCACAATGCAATGCCTGATTCAGGAGCTTCACATAATCTGATGCCCAAATCTGTGATGGAAAAATTGGACCTAGATATCACAAGGCCATACAAAGACTTGTTTTCCTTTGATCCAGTCAGGTCCGGTGTCTAGGCTTAATCAAGGATCTATGTGTGTCATTAGTCCAAAATCCAGGCAAGACAATTCTCATGGATGTGGTGGTAGCTGATATTCCACCCAAGTATGGAATGCTGTTATCTAGATCCTGGGGTGCCAAGCTACAAGGGTCTTTGCAACTAGACATGTCTTATGCCACTATATCAGTCTTCAGCCAGCCTAAAAGGCTATATCGAGAAACTTTGATGAAGTATGTTGTAAGTAGTCAAGAAAAACCCCAAAACTTTCCCATTTATTCTATACATTCAGACATGGACTCTTTTATCTTATACAACACTAAGATTCAAACCCAAACTGATGTAAGAATGGTGACTTTAAGTCAGGATGAATCCCTAGACAAAGAATCCACAGTTCAGATTCAAGAAATCTTGGAAAACAATAAATTAACAGTCACACATAAAGAATCCTATGAGACTATAAATCCAACTATCCCTGCTGAGAAAATGGAAAAAGCCCCTAGTACCAGTTCAAATCAAGAAAACCTATGGTATCTAGAGTTTGATGGATCTGTTAATAAGCTAGGAGTAAGGGCGGGGATTTGGATACATAATGTGAAGGATGACCACGCTGAAGGACATGCATTTAGATTGAATTTTAGGTGCACTAACAACATGGCCGAGTATGAAGCCCTCTTCTTAGGGCTCAAAGTGATAAAAAACTTAGGTGCAACTCAGATATCAATTTTGGGGGACTCTGACCTCATCATTCAACAAATAAAGGGTAACTTCATCACAAATGATCTTAGGCTGAGGTCATATAGAGCTGCTGCAATGGAAATTCTCAATACCTTTCTTGAAACCCAACTAACCAAGATTCAAAGGAATAAACGTCTGCATGCCTATAGTCTAGCAACTTTTGCAAGCACTTGCAAATTGCCATTCAGGCCTAATCACCTATTCACTGCTGAAATAAAACATAAACCTGCAGTGCCAGATAATGTCAGAAACTGGTAGGTATTTGAAAATGATACACAAACCAACAATTTCCTGACTTTGAAAGAAGAGTTCACAAGCACAAAAATGGATACCAACCCTATAGAGGAAAGCAATCCAATGGACAAAGTTGAAACACATATATCTACTGAAACAACAAACCAACTTCTACATCCCACCAAGTTCACTAAAACAGATTTACAACAACTTCATGAAAAATAAGGTGAGGATGCAATTGCAGCAGAGTGTGAAGTCATTGAGCTGAAGGATAATTTTCTACCTAAAGGCCTCACTCCTTTAGAGGACATTTTTGACTCAAATGACATCTCTAGGAAAGCTAAAATGCACTCCATTTAACGCAAAAATTGAGGACTGTAATTTAGGAACTGCAGAAAATCCCAAAATGATAAAATTGTCCAAAGTTGTGCCTCCTGACCAAAAACTCAAGTATATTGAATTATTCAAAGAATTTCAAGATGTCTTTGCATGGAGTTATGAGGACCTAAAGTCTTATGATACTGCAGTAATCCAACACACAATACCTCTCAAAGAAAACCAAAAACCTTTCAAATAGAAACTTTGGAGGGTCAACCCTGTGCTCCTTCCTTTGATTGAGAAAGAAGTTAAGAGAATGTATGAAGCTGGAATTATAGCTCCAATCAGATTCTCAGAATGGGTTTCAAATTTAGTGCCCACTAGAAAGAAGACATGGGAGATAAGGTTATGTGTTGATTTCAGAAATTTGAACAAAGTCTCTCTAAAGGATAATTACCCTTTGTCCAAAATGGATCACATCCTGCAAAGGGTAGTGGGTGCTTCAAGGATATCACTGTTAGATGGATTCTCAGGCTTCATTCAAATCCTAATGCACCCCGATGACCAAGACAAAACTACTTTCACAACCCCTTGGGGAACATTCAAATATGTAAAAATGCCTTTTGGACTCAAGAATGTAGGAGAAACTTTTCAAAGAGCCATGGATATTTCTTTTGCTAAAGAAATCCATGACTTTTTAGTCATTTACCTAAATGACCTTACAGCCTTCTCCAAATCAGATCAAGAGCACCTAGACCATCTAAGGCAAGTATTCTTAATTTGCAGAAAATATGGTATATCATTAAATCCAAAGAAATCATTGTTTGGCCTAAAAGAAGGAAAATTATTGGGCCATATCATCTCCAAAGAAGGCATTAGAATTGACCCAGACAGAATACAAGCCATCTTACAAGTCCCTCACCCCAGAAACATTAAAGAACTACAATCCTTTTTGGGAAAGATCAACTTTCTTAGAAGATTCATACCAAATTTGGCTGAGCTAATAAGATTGTTGAACAACATGCTCAAAAAGGACTCCAAGGTTAAGTGGACAATGGAAACTAAGCAAGCCCTTGAAGAAATAAAAAAAGCTTTAACTCAAACACTAGTCCTCACAAGCCCCAATTTTGACAAAGACTTTATCATATTCTCATTTGCATCAGAACATACAATTGTTGTTGTCTTGCTCCAAAAAGATGACCAGGGATGTGAAAACCCCATAGCCTTCTTCAGCAAAGCCCTTAGAGATGCTCCACTTAAATATCAAATCATGGAGAAACAAGCATATGCCCTTGTAAAGGCCATCAAGGACTTCAGAGTTTACATCATGTACTCTCATGTGATCGCTTATGTGCCCAACACTGTTGTTAAAGACATCCTGACCCAAGAAGGCATTGAAGGCAAAAGGGGCAAATGGAAGGCTACCATACTGGAATATGACATTGAAATTAAACCAACAAAATTTATAAAAGGACAAGGACTGGCTAAACTCATGACTGAAACTAACTTTCAAGCCCTTGACATAAATCAACTGGATAATGAGCAGGAGATGGCGACTCCACAGATCAATCAAGCCTTTTTACAATCACCTTGGTATGTTGACATATCTTTTGTATTATTAAACCTGTAAGCTCCTCTAGGATTATCCAAAACTAAGAAAAGGTTTTTGAAAATGAAAGCTTCCAAGTTCTACATTTTAGATCATGTTCTCTTTTGGAAAAACCATGAAGGTGTTTTATTAAATTGTCTAATCAAAGAAGAAACTGACAAAGTACTTAAATAATTTCATGCAGGGGATTGTGGTGGACATTTGTATTGGAAATCAACTACTGATAAAATCCTAAGGGTCAGATTTTATTGACCCACCCTATTTACTGATGTGAAAAAATATGTAACTTCTTGCCACAAATGCCAAATTTTTGAAGGCAAGAAAAAGTTGTTGCTTCTGCCCCTCAAGCCCATTTCCACTGAGAAACCATTTCAACAATGGGGCTTGGACTTCATTGGGGAAATCCACCCTTCATCATCTAGCCAGCACAAGTGGATTTTGACTGCTACAGACTATTTTACCAAGTGGATAGAGGTCATCCCTTGCAGGCAAGCCAATGACTCAGTAATCATTCAATTCCTTGAGACCAACATCTTGTCTAGGTTTGGCTTCCCAGAGAAAATTATTACAGACAATGCTACTGCCTTTAAGTCTAAGAAAATGATTAATTTCTATCATAAATACCACATTACCTTGGGCCATTCCACATCCTATTACCCTCAAGGTAATGGCTTAGCTGAATCCTCCAACAAGAGCTTGATCAACATCATTAAGAAAGTCTTGGAGGAGAACAAGAAAAAAGGGCATAAAAAGCTTTTGAATGCCCTATGGGCAGACACATTGACCACCAAGAGATCTATTGGGACCAGTCCCTATCAATTGGTTTATGGAATGGAGGCAGTTTTCCCTTTTTCTTTGGGAATCCTAGCGATAAAACTGCTACAAGAGATACAAGAAGAACCTAATGATATTCAGAGAAGGACCAATCAAACTATTAACTTGCAGCAGACAAGAGAAGAGGTCTATCACAGAGCCCAAGTTCTACAAGAAAAACTTAAAAAGATATTTGATAAAAGAACCAAAGCAGAGGATTTCTTTATTGGGGATAAAGTTTTAAAGTGGGATTCCAGAAGAGAAGATAGGGGAAAACATGGAAAATTTGATTTCTTATGGAGAGGACCATTTATCATTCAGACTGTACAAGGAAACAACACCTAGTTTTTGAAAAGTCTAGATGGAACAAAAGTAGATGAGGGACCAGTCAATGGCAGAATGCTGAAGCACTATTTTCAGCCACTTTGTTAAAAATAGCAGCACTTCAACTTGTACATAGTAGTGTTTACTTTCTGTAATTTATTATAGCAATATGATAGGGAATAAGATACAACAAATTTTGAGGGAAAAGCAAGGAATTGTGCCACCTTTGGGTATTGTATTTTTAGCATATCAGAAGAAGCTAAAGAAGCAGACTTGGGAGCTATGAAAATGATGAGAAATAATCAAACAGAGTACCCAAAACAGAGCTGCAATTTTTGGAATGAGTTCACGAGAAATATAGGCATTGCAGAGGAGCCATTTTCTGAACAACAAAGGAGAAATTTCATAATATAGCAAAGAACTAAATATAAGGCCATCTGACCTGCTGTTCTTGACTTTTCACTAGTAAAAGCCATCCCCAAGTGGAGCCACTGTTAGCTTCCTATAACAATAGGTTTCATGTTTCATGATTGAATGGGGAAGTGCCAAAAATGTTCATTCTTTTCATGTTGAAAAGATTCCATGTTTTGACCAATTTTCACCATGTATAGGTGGTTACCTCTTGCCACAATTGATGATTAGCCAGATAGACTAATCCTCGCTAGATCATGTTTAAATTTACTTGTCTTAGAATAGAGAATAAAGGTCTTCACAAACATTTCAAGCTTGGCAGGCAAGTAGTCAGGTAGAGAAGCAAAGGGTCTCAACAGCTTAATCTGAGCCCTGGAAGAAATAAGGGTAGAATTAGATAGGAGGGAAGCTAAAAGAAAAGAGAAGAATCTGGGTTTGATAGTTCAAATGCACCCAATGAAAATGAAGAGAAAATGTTAGGTATACTAGGTTGGGTAGGCAGTTTTACGGTATAGAAGCATGGTTTGTGAGCAATTTTGTCCTTTGGAACAAGTTGCCATCCCATAAAATCATAAAGTGCCATGGCAAGGTGGCTACACAACAAATGGAGCATGACTAATTCCCCTCCCCATTTTCCCAAGAAACACTTACTAACATTCCCCCCCAAAGGGAAATAAGACCTGCTCATTACCTTTAGTCCACTTCATCCCATAGCCAAACTAAGTGAAAAGATGTTTTACCTAGGCAAAACATGGCACATTTCTTGTGTAAAAAGTCTTTATTCCATCTTACCAAAGTTTCCTAAACTTCACCACTTGGCATCCTTTCATTCCCCCTTGCCTAAGTTGTCACTCTATAAACTTAGCCTAAGCCATACAAACCCATCCCACATAATCATATTAACCTACTAAACTTATTATATAGCTCCTATGTATATTCCCCTCCCCCCCCCTTACTATGTATAAAAACACAATAATCCCTAAAAAATCTAATATCCCGACCCTTGGCTAACTATATCCATATTTTAAATTTTTCTAGGGACTTATTGGTCCACTCGGGGCCAATAACAACCCTCCATGTGCCCATTGGGACTTGTTTGGCCTCTGGCTAAATAAAATAGCCGAAATTCGCATTTTCGCCCAAAACACCCACTTTTCCAAAGTCCAAAATACACCAAAAAACCTTACAAAATCGCAAAAAATTAAAGCGGGTCCCTATGCCATGCCCCCATAACTTACCATTCACCGTCGACCATTGGATCAGGGCCCTTAGATCTGATGGTGCGGAATCATATCGCGATGCCCCTAGCGTCTGAATGATATATCCTGGGAAAATGGCGGTTTCGCCGCTGTACCAAGGACACGCGTCGCTCACCCGTGTGTATCGTGCCCGCCCCCCCCCTGCTCAATACCACTGCCACCCCAAAAGCGGTGCGATGAAACCACTTACCGCCCTCGCTCCCCGCCGGTGACGTCATCTGATGATGTCACAACCATGTCACCATTGCCACCTCAGTGCAAAATCATCTTCCATGTCACCTTCCGTACCCCCGCTACATGACAAAAACTCTACGTCATGATGACATCATCACAAAAAGTGCCAAAAAGCCACAAAAAGCCAAATTTTGTTAAAAAACCCATAAAAACGTTTGTTTTTTACCATTTTCATTGTGTAACTTTGCTGAGCTTTTGCATGCAAACAACGACGAGTTCACCAGCAAACCTTCAGTCCGCCACCTCGACCACCTTAGCTCGGCGCTCCACTATGAAAATCATCTCCCAACCAGCCAGTAGCTCCATTACAATATGAAAAAACAGGTATTTACCTTCATTCTGTGAAAAACCCTCTCAATTTCGATTTTTCACTGTGAAAATTGTCTAGGTAGTCCTAGAAGCTTGTCAAATTTTACCCTGCTGCTACACATAACCCCACCAGGACCACTCATTCATCAAAAACATGCGCATTGCATACCTCTCTGTACAATTCGCCCAGCGGGCCGAGAAAAACAAGAATTCACCTAAGTCTTGCTCCCAAGCTCCCTGATTAACTTCTATTTGAACAATTGCCTACTGAAACTACTAGTGTGCCCATATTTTGCTATACAAACTGCCAATTCCGCCCCACTCAGTAAAATCCCTTCAATTTTAGTCGAGCTCAAGCATCTGTTTGGGCAGTAATTGCTAAAGGAAAGGCCTTGAAACCATTACTACTCCTCTCATGCAAGATAAATCTTTCAAGCTTCATCCTTTTGTTTCAAATTTTGCCCACCAAAGTCAAAACAAAGCTCCAATTTGCAAATTTCTGGAAAAAGCCCCAGGACCTCTATTTTTGCCCACTACTACTGTAAAAGTCCACATCTCACTCAAAAAACACCTGAGAACTTATAAAGATGGAAGCCCCTACCCCAGTAGCCCTTAATGTGGCCCCTTTCAATGCCCCGCATAAAGAACTGGAGCGGTTACCCCTAGTTGAGAAGGATTTCCAGATAAATGACATAATGGGTAACACATCTCATCTCTAGGCCTTTTGTGAAATCAGGAATAGCCCTAGAAATAAAACTGACATCTTTAGGATTTGGGAGTCCAATATGCCCATGTACTACCTTCCTTATGTGAATGTTTTTCCTGACCTCATTCACCAATGCCATGCCAATTATGAGCCCACCCAAAGGGCAGTGATGTCTCCTTCTAGGATAGTTCTATTCTATATCACCCCTGAATCAATAAATAAGATGTTGCATTTCAAACCAACTAAACCATTGACTCCTCTTACCTTGGGATTTCTACTTGACCAAGGTGCCAAATTTCCAAGTGCAGAGATAAACAGAACTGGGAAAACATTTATGAAACCCAATTGTCAACCACAGGAACCTACTCCATACCTGGAAACTTGGTTCAATGAAGCAGGAAAGTTTATCATTGACATGATAGCCTACATTCTGGGATTCAAAACCAATGAGTATGTAGATGAAACCACATTGGTCCTATTATCCATCTTTTCTCCAGGACAGCCCCCTGCTGTCAAGTATGACTGTGCCACCTACATTGCTGATGAGATCCATGTACAATTCATGAGCATGGACAGAGAAGGAGTGTTTAAATACACATCATACATATACCATTTGTTGCTCTACTATCAGCCAGATGGTTTCAAGTTCCCCTCAGAAAATTTGATGTCAAGGGAGAGCCAAGGTCTGTAATCTTCTTGACACCAGTCTTCCACCATGTCTACTATTCTCCTTACACTTATTGTGAATTTATTGATCTATTCATATATCTAGCCACCTCTTTACTGATAACAAGTCCTCCAGACAGATTTTCTGGTGAAATGAAGAGAATTCTACAGCTCTCCAAGAGATATAGCATAGGTGACTGGTACTTTACCAGAATCACACTGTGATTAGGATATATCGCTGTGAGCTGAGCCCCTATAAATTGCCAATATATGTGCCAATGTGCTTGTTCTCCCTAGAATACTTTAGACAATTCATCCAGGCAGATGTAATCCATTTCTTTAAGGCCAAGAAAAAGGTACAACATAAAATAAGGAATCAACAAGGCCCTTTCACCTTCAATCAGAGGGAATCCTGGCTAGAAGATAATGAGATTTTAGGGCAAAAACACAGACTAAAACATAGTTTCTAATGGGCACCATATGACCCCAATCATTTTATAAGCTATAGGAAAGTCAAAAATAAGCTACCAGCATATGTTCACTATCCAATGCCTGAAATCCAGCAATATGCCAATCAACAAGAGTGGCTAGAGGGCACACTATTTGAAGAGTTGAGTGGAGAAGAGAAATTGGAAAAATAAATGAAAGAGCTTGAGAAAACACTTGACATGGACTCTTTTGGATAGGTACCTTTCAAGCTGCCCTAGCACATTGGAGGGGATACATCTTTTGCTGAGAGCTCAGAGCAAGCAGTAAGAAAGGTCAGCTCAGCAACAAAGGGAAATGAAGTAATGGATGCAGAACAACAGACCATGGCTGATCAGCCCTCTACAACACAAGAATAGAGTGAAAAGCAAGCTCCCCCAGCTCAAACCAAGACATCTGAAGCCCCTGTTCTACAGACTCCTCAAAATGAGGAAAAAAGTAGAAAGACAGACAAAGAATAGGATGCCCCTGCCAGTGGACCATTAGAACCAACAAGAGATAAGAGGTAGAGGTTGAATCCATATTCAGAAGAGGAATTTGTCGAAGACACCACAAACACCATGAGAGGGTAGGGAAGAATTGAGCAGCAAACATCTCCACTACCTGGCACCTCAGCTAGCTCATTCCAGCAAGAGTTAGAGAGGAAAAATAGCATGGAATTTTCATGCACCAGACCTCAAAGAAAACAAAGCTCAGACATCAAGAAAAATTTTACTGATATAAAAGCTAGAAATGATCCAGTAAGGACGCAAATTTATAATCAACTGATGAGGACAACACTTACTAATCAACAAAGGCTAATGGCTGCCTATGATATTCAAGAAAATAAAATGATCCTCAGCCATTTCAAGCCCAAGACACAACAACCCCAGTTGGCTGCTGATTATATAAGAACCAATCTGGAAGTTCTCTCCAAGGATATTCATCCAATTGACCAGATTGAGTTACATAAAAAAACTAGGGAGATTGTGTATGCCACCTTAGCAGATAAGGCATTGCTTTCTCACCAACTGAAAAATTCATTACACAATACCTCTGCCCAATTAGAATTGGAGAAGGCTTCCTCCTTGGCTAAGGACAACAGGATTAAGTCCTTCAAAGAAATCATCATCGAGCTAGGGCATAACGCTAAGGATGCAAAGGTCATCAAGGCACTAATCAAGAAAAAGGATGAGGACGTTGTAGCCCTCAAAAGGAAACTAAGGTTGCCAATTACAGTGCATCCACAAACTGCAGAAGTTGCACGGCAAAAGGAGGAAGAGGATATGGTAAGTCTGCTAATGAGAATGAATGAGAGATTGGCAGAAACAGAGCAAGCATTGGAGAAGGCCATTAAAGAGAATCAGGGAGAGTCCACCTCCCAGCCACCTGAAGCAGCTCCAACAAGTGCCACTGCTCCCCCCACATGTACAAAAATAGTCCCTCCTACCATCCCAACATCAATCACAGGTCCAACAACTACAGATGCTACAACAACACCAACAACAGAGCCCGAGACCAGCATGAAGATGGAAGAAATGATGAAAGCAGTGAAAGAGCTGGAGGCTCAAATGCCAGAGCTCAAAGAGACAAAAGAAAAGTTAGCCAAATTGGAGGTGAACTATGACAAATCAAAATTAACAGTAGCAGAAAAAACTAGAGAAGTAAAGACCCTGGAAAACAAGGTGAAATCATTGGAAAAGGATCTCACCTTACGAAAACCTCTAGCAGACATTAATATGATTTTGTGGACCAAGATTGGCCAGTCCATTACTGACCAATGGAGGTCAATTCAGAAAATCTATGAACAGATTGAATTAATAGAAAGAGCACAAGAGCAAATTCAAAGGGCCATGGCATCATTAGGAAATATGCCTGAGCAGGCCAATAGGCTCATCCATTTTTTGAATACCAATAGTAAGGAACAGTTAGCAGCTTTAGAGATCACTGACAGGACAGGCACCATTTTGACAATAAAGAAGGTGCTAATAATGAGGAATTTTATACAGACTTTGGAAAGGAAGTGTCAAGAGATACAGATGGATATTGATGCCTTCACAGAGAAATTCACAAACTTGCAGCAGAAAGGTTTACCCAGTTTACTAACAAGCAATCAAAAACTGTTATCACATCAACAGTATGCTCATAGGGTAAACATGTATTTAACAAATCAAATCACTACATCATCCAGCAGTTCAGAGGATATAGGACCTCCTTCCGGACAGAGCTTGTATGACAAATTGGAAGGATTGTTTTTTATAGAACATGAAATAAATCATCTTTTTGAATTCAAGCCTAACTTTTACAGGTATACTGACGCTGATGAAATACTAGTAAAAATACAAAGAGATCAGTTGCCCACAGAATACTGGTGGCACAGTATGCTGGAAGTTTTGCCTAAGTAATTTGGATCTTGCTGCCTCCTTACACTTGGTCAAAAAGCAGGACACGGGGCATATATCAAGAAAAGAGCTCAAATGAGGATCAGAACACATTAAAGATGAATCAAGAGCAGGTGAACATATTAGGACATCAATGCAGGAAGGCAAATCAAGGACATAACTACCGGCCGAATTCCTAGGTAAAAAGTCCAAAATATCTAGTCAATTAAAGCAGCAAACTCAGCCACAATAACTCCTACCTTTATTTTTTCATTCATTTCTCTGACAGAGTAAGTAAACTAAGTTATTGTTTCATATCTTATCCACAAGATATTTTGTAAATCTCTTTGTTATAAATACCTCCCCAAGGAGTGTATTCATTGTTGGTGATTCTCTGATTGAACTACATTGTAAACATCAGATATTTATTAATACAAAGGGTGTTGAAATGCATTGCTGTTGGATCTTCTGAATGTGGATGTGATGAATCTGGACTCTGCTATAGAATTCTTGAGTCTTTCTTTGGCTCAATAAGTTATTTTAGCTATGTTTTTGTGTTTTCTATGTTTGCAAATCTCATATATGTTTCATAGTATTAACAACATGGAAAAAAAATAGCCCAAAACTTGTTTAAATACACTCTGTGTTCAATTCCTGCTGTTATTTATGTTTTCTCCACAATTAGCATAAATAGAAATTCTTAAATGCTTCTATTTCTACTAATTCCTTCATTCTGAAAATTGTCAGGGAATTCTTCACTGCTCCTTGAAAATATTCAAGCACCTTCCCTCTGCCACCATGATAAAAGATTCTTGACTTCCCTTTATCCCCTGGCTTACATCCCATCAATCATTAGCTTTCAATATTGTTCCAAAACTGATTATCTTGCTCTGTAGTATTGCCCATCATCACAGAAACACACTCAGCAGTCCATCTTCATAGACTCCATTGCCCAATGGAATTCACTCTTTCATATTTGCATCCTACCTCTGTTTGAAATCACCATCCAAACCCATTCACAACAAGCCTCCGAACTTCATAACTAGCATAAAAACTTCAAATAAACAAAGTTAAATTTTATAGAGAGAGCCCTCTTTGGATGCAGTTTGGCTAGAAATTGCATCTAAAAGGTTGGTTAGTGGTTACCTTGGCCGTATTCCCTTTTCTCACAAGTTTTGGGGAACAACTTGAGTGATAACACACAACATATGCATGAAAGCGTGGCGGCTCTTAGTTTTATTAAAAGTGAAAGTTCCAATCATACATACACCATTTCCAAACCACTAGCCGCAATAGTGGAACATTAAAGTTATCAACACCTGCTCCAAATAAGTATACTCCCTCTATGCTATAGACAATCCAATGCTCTCACAAAACTCCCAAGCTCTTCCTAAGCTTAGGCCTAGCCAAAATCTTGGCTCTGAAAATCCCTTTACATGAGTTATGAGGTTGTATTTATAACAAGGGGGTGGATGACCCTTTAACTCCCCTTTGAGACGTTTGGAATACCCTCATGACTCTCCAACTTCTTTTAAATTACTCATTACATTACATAAAGACTCTTCATATTCCAATATTGAGACTTGGAATTTCACTTACAAAATAGTAACAGATAATATTACAATTTACACTTGTACCCATATAAGACAAAAGAGGGTAGAGACAATTTGACAACCTAACAAGACAAAACACTATGATGCTTGATTTTGGGAAAACTCTAGCTCAACAACTTGCACTTGATGCTTATCGGTGACATATTGGTGCCAAGCTCGGTATTGTGCAATGAAATCCCCAAATTGTGTGATGGTGTTTGGCTAGAAGTGAAATCTAGCCTCCATGACATCCGGGTACAATGAGTTGGAATTAGTTTCAACTTCCCCCTAAAGTATGTGCAGCATTATTCTAACTTAAATAGGACCACCGATGTAGTTCTACATGTTATTTCTATTCAACTCCAAATATTCCTTGGTGGAATATTTCTTAGCTACTCCAAGTACTCTTTAATCTCCTTCCACACCTGGTTCCTGAGTTTGGCTTTGGTGAGTGAGCCAAGTAATGGGATCTTGTGTGCTTTCACCATGATATCAAAACTACTACATAATTGTAGATACGAGGCATGAATGTTACCAATAAATGAGGCGAGTTGCATGTTGTTAAGAATCAACATTTGAACCTTTTCTTTCTCCAGCTCTGCTCGTGGCTTCATTTTCTTTCCCAAGTTAAGTAGTGCCCCTTTGCATCACATTGTCCATTCATGAACAGATGTGATGGAAACTTGTATATTCCTTAGAGTTTTGAAGAATTATTTTCTCTACTGCTACAAGCCATGCAAGAGGAAAACTACCTTATGTACAGTAATGAGCTCCTCATAGAGGTCCAACATGGTCTCTCTAAGTGTTCATATTTCAATAAGTATTCTTGTTCTCATCTCCTCCAAGTGGAACCATGTGGAAGCTACTTTTTGTGCTACTACATGGAGTTGTTCTATCTCATGCCAAGAGGTCTATAATTTCTATGCCAATTTCTCATTCTTAATCATCAAATACTGAATATTTGATCTTGTTGCACCTGAAAAGGCCAAGTTTTCTTTGGAAATGGAATTTGTAATCTTCCTGGTATCCACCACTATCATCCTTTCTCTAATGAATGCAAGTGATGCGTGATCATATGGAAAATGATTTCTTCGTGATTTTACAATCTTCTTTTGTAACTCATCATACGAAAGATTGTACAAGTCCATTACTGGATCATCATCAAGAGGAAAAGCACCCCCTTTCTCTCTCAGAGCTAGCTCTCTTGCTGGAGGTCGTGGAGACTGAATGGTGACTTGTGGTGTGCTCGACGTCAAGTCGACATATTCATTCTACGGCTCTAGTTCCAACTCCATGTCCAAAACTACAATTAAGTATTCGATCTGCTGAGAAAGCTCCCAATACTGCATCTAATCACTCTTCTCTTTTGCTGACGGTCAGTTCTATTCCTACTCTTTATCTTTCTTCTCCATTGTTTCTACTATTATTGTACATTTCCTTTCTTCTTCTTCCTACTTCTACGTTTATTCCTCCATTCTACTCTGTTGTGCTTCTCTCTTTATTAGTTCTGCTCCCTACAACCTTGTTTTCCTCTTTGCCTCACTTCCTAAAGATGCTTTCATACAAATAGGATCTACTTTCATCTTGTGGCTTCTTTCCTTCCCTGGACTATAAGCTGATGACATCTACACATGGGAAGGTTGGATACCTGCATGCAATCCTATGTAATCCCAACTGCTGAACACTGATGTAAACATGTTGGTCCTTTAGATCTTATTTTAAGCACCTTGCTAGAAATCTTCCTCAACCTTGTGCCATGTTAGCTCTGAATCCTTTTTCTACAAATTGTTGAGTGTCTGCATACACTAGCAAATCCACTGGCGTTTACTCAACTGCTTCCCTAGTATTGCTTTCAGTGATCTCTTTTGGAGCATATTTCTTTTCTACCATGGTAACAATGACTTCTGGAGAGAATTTCTTCACAAGTGTGGTATCTGTGGGACAAAAAATACACTCATGGAAAGCAAACATTAGCCTTTTGCAAATCTACCTTCAAAGCATGATCAAGCAACAAACCAGGAAAATAGTGAGAAGGATTGCGCAGTTTTCATTAGCAAGAAAGGGAGTCTAACTGTTGGAATTTCACATTGTGCAGTCAAATAGCCAAGAATGTAGCTTGAGGCTTGAGACTGTGCAATGCGCAATTCATCTTGGGAAGTGACTGGGAGAGATTGCACATTGTGTAGTCTTCGTGGCCAAGGGTAGTATATTGAGCCCTAGAATTGTGCAATGCACATTTGGGCCAGCCATACTACATACTACATAGTCTCAGAGGCCGATCTTAGCTTGAGCCTTAGTATTTCGCAATGCCTAGCTAGGCAAGGTAAAACCTCACCAAGGAAAGTGCAGATTTTCCCAGTAGAGGCGTGGAAAATGAGAAAGACTAAGTGATGATGTGAGCTTGAGTGAAAAATTGACTATGTATGAATGAATCAATGTGAATAAAGTCCAAAAATTGAAAAAATAAAAGGAAAATCAAGTGTTTGTGGAGAGTTGCAGCAATGATGACCATCGGTGCGAAAACACAAAAACTGAAATGACACTTGTGAAAGGAAAACAAAAACTTAGAACAACAGTTCTACAAGATAAAATAAGTTGAAACACTAGTAAACATGAAGAGAAATAAGCAAAACAAACACTCGCATAAGAGAAATGACCAAAAATGACAGAAAAAGTGGGAAAAGACGATAAAAGAAAAGCTCACTTGCAAAAGTGATGACGACCGCACCAAAGGTTGCTTGATCTCCTCAGGAATGTTAGAAATCCAAGATCTAATGTGAAAATGATCTCTAGATGTGTTGATTAAATAAATTTGAGTGAATTAGGGTTTATGACGCGCATGCCTATAATGAAGGAAAAAGTGACACTTAGCAGAAGTTTCTAAAAATAGTAAGTGTGCCTCATTCAAAATACTAATAATGGATCCCTAATTTTCAGTGATTATTTTTTCCTTTTTATATTTTCTGATTTTTTTTCTTTTCAAGGGAAAATTTCCATGCACATTGTCGGGAAATATTGCACACTTCTCAAGAATTGGGAAACTTCCCATCTTTGTGCATTGCATAGTTTTTGAGCTTAGTGAGGGATTGTATAGTTTGTGAGATCAATGAGCAAGTGCATAGCTTCTAGGCTCAATGTTGGGTTGTGTTCCATGACTGCATATTTTTTGAGCTCAAGGTTGACTACCATCCTTAACTATGTAATTCCAATCATCAAGGTTGCTTGCCTTCAAGGATTGTGCAGCTTTTGGAGGCAAGGCCAGAACTGTTGTAAGCCCAAGTCATAAGATTACCTTATGACTTAGAAAGATCAACTAAGTTTAAAAATGACCAAACAAAAGCACAAATGAAAAAGATAAGTCTCATTCAAATCATGAGTACCTGACAATAGTACAAGATAAGCTCTCGTGGATAGGAAGAAAGGCTCCAAAACCAAATCATAGGCAAAATTTTGGAGGGTGGTTGTAGACGCTACAACACCAGAGACACACTGGTAGAACTCCAATTCTCTGTATGGATCTTGTCTCATGAAAAAAAGGTCTAACTCTTATGGCATTATTTTTCAGTTCATTGATTGTCACATCTTCTTCACTTAGCTTGAGTTAGAGATATAGTCCTTGCCATTCTCTTCATCAACAACAGGGAAAATTTTAAGAAACCCCCCAAATTTATATGTATAATAAATGGGTGAATCCCCACGGTATATAGAAAAACGTATAGGCTATTTTTTCATTGATATAATATAAATATATAATTTTTTGGTGAATCTTTCACTCAATTATAAATTTTCTTAAATCTTGGCGATTTTTTTCACTAGGTTATATGGTATTGCAAATTCTTGTCTAATCTTCTAAAAAAGTAAGAAACATTATAAAATATTGGTGATTCCTTGACAATGTATAAAAATATATATAATAATAAGAGAATTATTTAGTTAAATTATAATGTACTAATTTTCTATGTTTTGGAAAAGAAAAATCATGAGCAATGTTACTCTAGGTTCTTATTATACACTATTGCAATTTTTTTTCCATGTTTTTATCATGTTTTACCACAAAGGTCTTATCACATCCCAAGGGAAAATTATTTGGAAAGGAACCCCCAAAGGAATGTTATTTTGAGCTAAAGAAATTATTTTTCTCAAACTTGGTCTTGATGCATCTAGATAACTCAAACATATTTATTGTAATTCATATTTTTTAGGCTTCACATGAAAATAAGGTCTATGAATAGCTATATCAAAATCATGAATATTTACATCAAATTATTTTGTTTTTTCATACATAGCTTTCCTAAAAGGTAGATACTTCTCCAATTCCTCAAGTTCAAATAAACCAACAACTTTAAAATATGGTGCTTCCTCATCATATGTAGGTTTTTCACCTAATTTTTGGATCATAACTATTGTAGTAGTTGTTGCACTTTATTCTACAATTGACAACTCTAATAATGTTGAATTGGTAAACAATTATTTGAAATTGCATAAAATGAAAAATGAAAATGAATGGAAAAATAAATATGTATTGAAACTTAATTTCCTACATGATGAAAAAAGGAAGAAGGTAATAACATAAACTCATTAAAAGACTACACTTGGTGAGTTAAAAAATATAAACAATAGTATCTTCATGTTAATTACTTGGAAAAATATGTCACAAAACAATCATCATGAAGGGATTTTTCACTTCAAGAATGGTAGTGCACTAAATAGTTTACCGTTCTCATCTAATAACATGTGATGCTTTTTTTGTATTGGTATCAAAGTATAATTACATTAGATGAATGTCAGACTCATGATAATAGGACTCCTATGACAAACAAAAATCATCCTAGTGCATAGAGCATTTTTATCTTTAGTTAACTAAGCAAATCTCATTTTCTTTTCTTAACGAGCAATATGTATTTTCAAAGAAAATATAAAATAAATATAGTATATTCTAAAAGGAAAAGATTATTTTGTGACACCACAAAGTGAAAGAAAAAAAATCCTTAAATAATCAAATATGTAAAGAAAATAATTTATCTTTTATGGCTCAAATTTCTCGTAATGCTTACATTATTCTTTATATGATCTTAAGATATTTTCTATTCCTTGGAACCCATTTTCTTCTTTCATGGTTAACTCCTTTCCATTACCTTTATATTCTCTTTTCATTACTAAAATTGATTCATATTTCATTTATTTCTTTTTCCTTAATGATGGGTGGAGTGTCCACTCGAAAATTGGACATTTCAAATTTTAACACAGTTTATTCCAAAACAAATATCAAAAATGGTTTAAAATGTTGATGATGAAGTGGTGTATCATAGAAAATCCTGTGAAAATGATAAAGATGATAGGATTATTGTCAATATGTTGATTAAGGGATCATGTGAGCTCCCACAAGACATCAATTGATCAAGTAACATCATGATTACTGAAGGAAACTATCCAAGTATGAAAATTAATCATGCCAGCATATATGACTTGAAATTATTGAAGGATTCCTTTAGGAAGACTTTATATATTCATTTATTTGTTTATGATGAAATGCATGTATGATAATTATACATAGGTGGTATATAATGAAGGAAGAAGCTTTTCGTATGGCAAGATTGTTATAATCTTTTTGATTCAAGCATGAATTAGCATCTCATGATTGAGTCACGTGAAAATGAGTGAATGGGTAACATAATCATGTTATGAATTTGTATAACACATGAAAGTGAATTACAATAGAGCTAATGTGTGAGACCATATTGTTGATGGACATTGAAGAATATAATACAACACAAGTGTCTAATTGTCACCCTACTTATATTGGTGTTGCAAACTTCAAGCTTCTTGCAAATATTTAGGAGCACCTATAGAGGAGAGGGTTGCTATAGTAATATAGAGTAGAGAACGTAAGTTCCTTTTAGTATTCCTAAGGTATAGATGGGAGGTGACGAGATGATGTGTTGAGGTGTTGGCTACACCTTCCAACTGATGGTGGTGGAATACATGGTATAGAAATGTAGTATTTTGATATCAAGTGACGAAGATAGATTTAGTAGATGTGATCATGAGTATTGTCGCATTGGTTTATTAGAATAAATATTTAGTTTCATATTTTAATGGTAGGTATGCTAAGTATCCCATGTACATTGAATAATATTTCCATTTTGAGTATGATTAACAACTACAAATGATTTAATTATTAGTTTGTTAATATTATCCTAAGAACACCTCATGGATGGTAGTAAATATTGAAAGAATGGATTATATGCATAGATACTCACTTTTATTTGGTTGATTGAAAAGTTTATGTCGTAGGTAGAATGGTCTCAAATATGAAAATGGTGTAATTCTATAATAAAGATTAGGTGTTGCAACACACAAGAGCCAAACACTATGAGAAGGAATACCATACTTATGAATATGATATTATTTATGAATTTGACTTGGAATTTATAAGTTGTATTATTATGAATATATCTATGGTAACTATATGTGCATGATGCATGGTAGATGATGGCTATTGAAGATGGAACCCTCGAAGAAAGACCATTTTTAGGACAAAGGAACATTGTGATTGCCACATGTTATATACTAGTAGTGGATGTCTAGTAGTAAGTTAGTGCTCTCCTTACATGAGAAATCCATGACAAGATGGATCACCTAAGGGATTTTTTAGTAGAGAAGGGGACATCTAAGCCTAAAGGGTGAGTGTATCAAGGAGGGGGGAATTTAAAAGTTCATGTGGGATGGTGGCTCTGATCTTGTGGGTGAATTAGAAAGAATAATGAAATTAATTATTTCCTATGGAAGCCATTAGATGGGATATATGCATATCCATAGAGATAAGTATTAAATAAAAAATACATACATGTATTTGAATATATGCTTACATCATGGAATTGAGAATCTTGTGCATAAGATACATTTTTCTTGATAATTGCTATAATATGTATGCTTACTTGATTAATAATGTAGGCATATGTTGGAATGTTGAAGTTTGGTGGTATACCAAGATAGTGAATAGGATGGCACTCCAAATACAACTGAAGAATGAGGAGAAGAAGTGTTGTTAATGAGAAGATAATATTTATGATTGTGTTACTCGAAGGGGGATATTATAGAATGTCCTATTATTGAATCCCATTGATTAACTATACTTAATTATGATTAAATGTCCAATTCCATTTAGCATATATATTTTAATTACCATGCTTTATTTACACCATGAGGAAGAAATTTTATAGTACATTAAATATTGTGAGTATTATCTCTTGAATTTAAAAAAATAATAGAGCTACCTGAGATAGGATCATATAAAAAAGGGGTTATGATAGCAGGAGATGGGAAAGGTGAGAGGGTACTAGGGTGTTCTACATGCCGAATAATCCTTAGTTTTCCATATTTCCAAACTTTACTTTGTTTCCTTCATCACCATGTTCCTTACCAAAAGTATAGAAACCTTCACTACGAATCATGGAATGCATGTGGTGGTTGTCGATATGTACACCTTTGACAATTACGAAATCAAGGTGATAAGTACCTTCATCATGGGAATTGTGATAGGAGTGGTAAAACCTAGATGTTCTTACATTTTCTTTGAAAAAAAATCATGTCCCCAAAATAAGGGGGAAAATGATCTCTCATAGGGTGTTGGGGACGAGGTTATTTTTTTATGCATTCATTCATCATTATATCCCCCACACATGTGGTTGATGGGGAGGGAACAAAATCATGATTGGATGTAGGAAATTGATTGTAAAGATGAAATTATTCATGTAATGAGGCATGTATGTGAATATTTGTAGGGAAGAACGAATGATTCATTATTGGCCATTATTCGACTAAGACAAGAAACATAGTACAATAAAATGATAACCTAAATGACATAATTATTTTTGGTTCTAAGGTGAATGGTGGAGGCCATTTCACATTCATATGAATGTTGTGTGACCATTATGAACTCATGCAAAGAATATTGAAGAGACATGCATGGGGCTAGACACAATAGAGAAGGAAAATCATGTGGAAGAGAAGTAGGTTATAAGAGAGAAAAAAATAGAGGGAGAGGTAAATTCATTCTCTCTTGGTTGATGCTAACATCCATGAAAGTAGTTTTAGATGTATTGATTCACATTACAAGGTTGATCAAGGCATGATAGAGACCATTTTGAATTCATGTGATGTGAATTACATAAATATGTATAGATTATGAAAATAGATAAGGAAGAGATTCAAATGGTTAGAAGCTAATTCCTTGGAAAATAAGCGAATTCTAGAGAGGGAGAACATAGGGAGATTCATAAAATTAGGTTGGAAAGGGATCCAAGAAAGATATCAAGATAAGTTATGGAGAAGCCATGGATAGAATATAAGGGGGAAAGCATAGTGTGCATTGAACGACCAAGCAAGGAAGCCTTTGAAACTTGAAAAATGTCAAGAACTAAGTAAATGTTGTTGGATTTAATGGATAGTGTCTAGGCTATATATCAACACATAGATGGAGAGCTCAGAGACTTTGAGGGAGTATTAAGTAGATAAGAAAGGTATTCTCCTTTTTCTATGTAAGGAAAGAAATGTGTCACCCAAATGGTTGTGTTGTTCCAAGAAAAAAATGGTGGCGAGACAATGGGATAGGTAATTGTTTGTCCTAAGATAGAATGATTTCAATAAAAATGTTCTAATTTTCCTTAGTGGTATCGTAGCCTCAATTGGGGTAGCCTGGTAGCAAAAGAATAAGCAAAATAAAGTGTATGGTTGGGTGGAACATTTATCTACCTAAGTTAATGGTGGCCTTCAACTTTCAAATAGATAATCTTTTCCTTTAGTTTACTTATTCAATTGATTAATATAATGCACTTTGTGAGAGTATTTTAGTATTTGAATGTTCAAAGTTGAATATTGTTATAGGTTTACTATTTCTTCATAATGGGAAATCAATGTTATATGTGCCAATGTAATTCTTGTAAATGGAATTTTATATGACGGTACAACATTTTTACTAAGTATCATTATCTCTATTTATTTTTGGATGTGAGTGTATGAGTAAACATCCAAAACATTATAACTTCTGATGAACATGTTATGTGAATTTATATTATGGTTATAGGATAACATGAGGGGATAATGAACTGTGGATGGAACATATTATTTCTTTGCTAATGTTATTCATGAATCCAGGCTTTGCCAAAACAACACGCTACCGCTGCCCTAGCCATCACTGCCTTTGCTGACCTAGCCATGGCTGCCCCTACAGATCCTTCCCTTGGCAGCCTCCTACTATTGAGGCCAACCAGACCATGTAGACCCTCTAGGGGGGGGGATCCCCACTCTTCCACGCAGCCAGGGGTTGAAGAAAATGCAGAAGCCTTCACATCTCTGATCGTAGAGAATGGAGCTCCAAGGAACAGGCCACCAGTCAATAAATTTGTAAAGAAACTTAAAAGTATCCTAAATATTTCTCTCCCTCTAGCACTTCCAAGAAGAGCATCCATATCTATGGTAGAAGGACTTGTTGGATAGTTCATAAGACTATGGCCTTCACCCAAATCAGTGCAAAAATGGGTGTAAAGAAAATATAACGCAACCCCACAAGGGAAGATAGAAATTCGATTCTGAGGAAGGGGATACTACACCTTTCTCTTTGAAACAAAGGAGGACAGAGATCTAATATTTAGAAACAGACCTTACTTCATGGACTCCAGAGGTTTATACCTGAACAGATGGATGCTAGACTTTGATCCAAAGATGGATGTCCCAAATGTTGTGCTTGTGTGGGTCAGGCTACCACATCTTCCTCTTCATTGCTGGGGAGACGAATCTGTGATGGCTTGTTTCTAGGAAAATTAGTGCCTTTTCTATCTATTAGTCCCACTAGGATTGGCAGCTATCCTAAAAACAAATAATCGAAGCAATTTGTGATTTCCTCTATGTATGATAGATAAGAGAGAAGCAAAGGGATCAACTTAGATCTTCCATTTGACTTCTTGCTTGATTTCTCTCCTCCTTGATAGAGCTTGCAATTCTTCTCCTACTTGTCCCGCTTAAAGAATACCTGTAGAAATGAAGTAACAAAACATCATCAAAGCATCTCGATCTATTATATCATAAGCATTGCAAAATTAGAAAGACAATGAGAATAGAATGGAATTTATGAATTACAACATTCACAAATACATTATTGTATGGAGGAAAACTCAAAGAACTTTATTAATAATAGAAGAGAGGATTAGAACCTAGCTGTCTGATCCAGCATCATCCTCCTAGCATCAAAGCCCTCTTCACCTCATGAAAAGAAATATCACCGAACAATACAATGTTCCTTCTCAAAGACAAACTATCAGCACTTCCTTACAAACTACAAAATTCCAGCCTTTAGATCTCTCAAATGAGGGATCCCTTTATAGATGTCTGCAAGGGTGTGAGTCACCTCTGGTTTTTTGATTAGTGTCATTTCACTTGTTGCTCTTGGTTCCACTTGGAGATTTCTTAGATCTCTTACTCATCCATGGGTGAATTCAGAGAGGCAAGTGTCATGGGAGAAGTTTCTAGAAGATTCCATGAGCATCCACTTAGCAAACTGTCTCAGACATTTGTCCATTCTCGCTCATCGTACCCCACAGAAGGCCTCTTTAGTATGCATCACACGTGGCTACTGTAGGAGTCAGTATGCATCGTAGCCTGACAGTGGAGAAGTCAGTATGGTCTAGTTTTGGCCAGTTCTAAGTGGTTTTTCAGGTGGAACTTCTGGGAATGATGTGATCAGTTGACCATGATCCTTTAGGGTATGAAAAAACACTTTAGGGGTTAAATAACCCTTGGTTTATTGACATATAAGATTGTGCTTGCAGTGCCCAAATATGTCTATAACAAGGTTATAAGAAACGCAATGGGCAAATATGTTGACAGATGTGAGCCAAAAGAAAACATGCACGCCTGCGCAAGAATATGTGTGGAAGTAGATCTTGGAAAAGGTCGCCCAGAAGCAATAAAGATCAAGTTCAACCAATGGACACACATTTAGCAGCTGGACTATGAGAAAATTCCATTTAAATGCAAGGTATGCCACGAGTATAGTCATTTTTCAAATAGGTGCCTTAAAAAAGTAGTGCATGAAAATGTAAAAGAGAAAGAACCTACATGGGAAAAAATGAAAAGGAAAAAACCTACCAATAAGCAGATAACCTCAAATATGTATCAACCCCAAGAAGAAAATGAAACAACCTCTTAGCCTCCAATGAAGGTTACTCCTCTTGATCACACAAATCTGAATCCTTTTGAGCCACTAGAAGACTCCTTTGATCCACCCTCTCACAGATCCCCTCCCTAAAATCCTACCTCTTTAGCTCTCATAGCCACCCACAACCTTATATCCTCCCCCCCTCCTCCCTTAGTGGACCACATTCTAACTAGAAACAAAGCCAAAGAAATTCCTCAAGACTGGGATCAACAAAAGAAAGTGGGAAGGAAATCCAATAAAGAAATCAGAGATGAGGCAACAAACTAACGAAATGGCCCTAGGAACGCAATAACCAATGGATTCATTCCTTCAGAAACAAACAGGAAGTCATGAAAAAACTCAGCAAAGAGGAAAGGGAGGATCACACCAACACAACAGTAAATAATGATAGTGGTCTCTTGGAATTGTCGCGGCCTTGGCACCTCCTACAAAGTCAATGTAGCTAGAGGCATTTTTAGTCAAGGAACAATGAGATATATATATGATCCAAGAGACCAAACCAAACAAGCAAGAAAATCAAAAAATGGTTCAAAAACTAAAAAATTATGAATAAGTAGCATTAGAAGCCATAGGAGCATCAGGAGGGATCATCACTATCTAGGATAACAGAAAATGGGAATGAATGACCCAAAACATCAGTAGACATTGGATTATAACAGAGTTGAGGAATCTCAAAATAAAGGAACAATATAGCATTTTAAATGTGTATTCTCCAAATCACTATAGAGAGAAAGAACAATGTTGGAAATCAGTTAAAGAAGAAATAGCAGAGAGACCAAGTGGGCGCTTAATCCTGGGAGGAAACTTAAATTTGATAAGGAATGCGGAAGACAAATTTGGCAGAATCTTCCACAATAATCTATCAAGAGAATCTCTTGAAGGAATAATACAAGAACACAAATTAATAGACATTCTGCCAAGCAATGGAAAATACACTTGGAACAACAAAAGAATTGGAAAAAAAAACATAAAAGAAAGGTTGGACATAATTTTTATTCATGAAAGCATAGTAGTTGCTTACACCCTTATGAAAAGTAAAATTGTTCACAACTTAGCTTTAGGTCATAAGCCGGTGGTGCTAACCTTGCGGAAACTAGAAAATCAAGGACCCCTTCCCTGCAGATATAATTCAATTTGGGAGAGTAAGAAAGATTTTGATAAACAAATAAAGGACAACTGGAAACAAAGTGTCTTAGGATCTCCCCAGTATGTTTGGGAAACTAAGCTAAAGAATCTAAGGATACACCTAAAAAATTGGGCAAGAGAAACTGATCTTCGGGACAAAGCCAAGAAAATTGAATTGCAAAAAGAAATGGATAACCTTTGCAAGGAAAAAGAGAACAAGGAAGAAAGTTAGCAAGATCATATACAAGAAAAGGAAATATATCTGGAAATATATAAGCAAAATAGGCAAGAAGAAGAGGAAAGAAGACTGAAATCAAGATGCCTCTGGCTAAAATCCGGAGACAAAAATACAACCTTCTTTCATAATACAATGAAAATAAGGAGGTCCAAAAATAAGATTGAATAGATTCAGGTAAATGGTCAAGAAATAAAAGGATTTGAAGCAGTAAAAAATGCATCCCATAAACACTTTAAAGAACTCCTCTCAACAAGTGACCAGCCAGCAGCTAATGAAGAAATTTTGCAGCATATAACAAAAAAAATAAGCGACCAGAAAAACAAGGAATTAAATAAAGAAATTACTGAGGAAGAAGTCAAAGAAGTAGTGTGGAATCTCCTCCCTAACAAGGCACTAGGTCTAGATGGGTTTACGATGGAATTTTACAGACAACATTGAGAAATTATCAAAAAGGACCTAATGAGAATGCTCAAAAATGCTTTCTAGAAAAGAAATATTGGAGGAAATACTAATCCTCCTTCCTAGCCCTCATTCCCAAAGAACCCAATCCTACCACTTTTAACAGATATAGGCAAATTTCCCTTTGCAACTCGTCTTATAAGATATTTACCAAAATCCTAGCAAACATAATGAAAAAATTACTTTTGGAAATAATTTTAGAGAACCAAGGAGGATTTGTCCCCAAGAGGCAAATCACAGACAATGTGATAATTGTACAGGAGGCTATCCATAGCAGTATCCAAAGAAAGGAGAGAGGAGTGATTGTTAAGTTAGATATGGCTAATGCTTTTGATTGAGTTAACCATAACTTTCTTGCAGCAGCTCTCAAAAGGTTTGGCTTTTCAACAAATTTCATAGAGATTATCCAGGCATGTATATCAAGTCCTTGGATAGCTCCTTTAATCAATGGTCGGCTGAGTAAATTATTCTAAAGTACATGAGGGCTGAGGTAAGGCTATCAGATTTCTCCATTCTTGTACATCATCATGGCTTAATCATTGAGTGCTATGCTAGAAAATCAGAGAAAAGAGAAAAAAATAATACGGATCCAAAATTCGAGATGAGTCAAAGATATAAACCACTTTCTCTTTGCAGATGATACCCTTATCATAGGCGGGGCATCTTGCATTATTGCAAAATGTTTCAAAAATGTCTTGGATGAATTTCTCCTAGCCTCAAGAGGAACTTTATACAACTTCAAATGCAGAATTTATTGATGGAACATCCCAACAACAACAATGTAGTGTATCTCACAAATTTTGGAAATACCCCTACAAATAAATTGGAGCCATTTCACTTACCTTGGGCTTCCCTTAGCAAAGGAAGTGGTAGAATCAGAAGTCTAGAACAGGCAAGTGGAGAGAATGAGTGGAAAATTTCAAAACTAGGGAGTGATGTGACTCAACCTGGTAGGAAGAGTGACACTGATTAAAGCACTTCTCTTGGCCTTTCCTATATATCAATATGCAGTCATTGTGGCTCCAGCAAGTGCCCACAAGAAAATGGAACTGATAATTAAAAGCTTCCTCTGGCAAGGAGGAAAACAAGATAATAAAACATTTAGCCTTATTAAATGGGAGCAAGTTACTCTTCCCTATGAAAAAGGAGGTATAGCAATAAGGCTACCAGGACTAGTGAACATTTCCCTAGGGACAAAACTTATCTGGAGAATGATAAATGGGAACAACCACTAGTGCGAAAAAGTACTAACAATGAAATACTTGAATGGTCATAAAACAAAGTTGCTCACTAATACTATTCTAGATAGGCCATGCACCCAAATATGGAAATTGGCTAAAAGGATAATTCCTCTTATTAGAGATCAGATATCCAAAAATCTATGGAATGGCAAAACAATTTCTATTTGGGAGGATAGAATAATGGGGAAAAACCCTTTAAATCAGCAACAAATTTTAAGGGGCCTTCAGAGATGGATGGAAGAGAAAAGTTTTAACACACTTTATTCTATTACGGATTGTGATTAGAATAACTGGGTTAGATGGAAAAAGCTAGCCACTCCACCAAGACTAAAAATTCACTAGGAAATTTTAAAACTCCATTTGGCTCGGGCTACACCCATCAACATAGAAGAATAGGATGACTTTGTTTGGGACCTAAATGGAGGGGATTACACAGTGAAATCGGGGTACAACCTCCTCCAAAAATTTCACAATCAAAATGACTGGACTCTTTCGAAGGTAGCATGGAATTCAGAGAGTCTACCCAATATTAAATTCTTCAACTATACCCTTCTCAAAGGTAAAATTCTTACCTCTGAAAAATAAAAATAAAAGAATGCAAGGGCCTTCAGATTGTGTCATGTGTCAAAAGGAGGAAGAAACTATCCAACACCTCTTTGTTAACTATATGGTGGCGAGAGAGTGCTGGAAACATGCAACAAGTCCTTTGGAAATAAACATAAATCCAACAATCCAGTTGACAATCCTTCATAAAAACTGGGATACCCATATACGAAGAAAAATAATGCAACAATAAAAGGGATATGGAAATGTCTCCGTTCAATCCTATGTTGGAAAATTTGTTTAGCCTGAAACAAATGCATTTTCAAAGAACAAAAGCCAAATCTAGGCAAGATATTAGCAAAAACTCAGAGCCAAGTTGCAGAGATAATCAATACAAATGGAATCTGAAAAATGGACCAGAATAATTTACAACAAGAAGAGAAACACTGGTACAGTAAAGCAATGTTAGAAAACAAATCAAAGGCAACAGTTACAGCAAATAATAAAGAAATCACATAAACAAGAATTGGAAATTAAGATTGGAGGACAAAGAATTTGTAGAATGGATCAAAGAAAAGAAGAGACACATTCTCTTTTTTGACAAAGTTGCAAAAAATAACCCAGGCAAAGCAGGGGCAGGAGGAATTATACTAAACCCAAATGGACAAAAAATAATAACCTATCAATGGAACCTGGGAGAAATGACAAACAACAGGGCTGAAGCATACAACCTTCTCCTAGGCACAAGTCTTTTAAACAAAAACGCATTCATGAACCCTATAATAATAGGGGACTCTGCTATCATAATAGCTACCCTGGATGCCAATAGGGACTTCAAAAGCATAGCCATCAATAAAATCTATCAAAGGATCAGAGCAAGTTTTGAAAGTCTCAGAAATATAACCTTAAAGCACTTCTTGAGAAACCAAAATAAGGATGCTGATAGCCATGCCAACAAAGCAATTGACAAACCAGTTAGCATAGTCAAAGAAAAAATGAAGTTTATGAAGAAAGTATCCCTTGACCCCCTCACCCAGTATAAAGAACAAGAATGTATACCATGATCCACTTGTATCTGTGCAAGCTCCTAGGCGACCCAAGATAGTTTGGAAATTAATAGCGGTAGGTTTCTTCATAATAGAGACCAATAATTCTGGATCGGAAACCACAAATTAATGAAGAAATGCCACAAAGTAGTAGTGTGAAGACAAATGAAGAATCATCACATAGGTATGGTGGGATTTTGGAGATCAATGGTCGAGGTTTGACTTCAGTTTCAGCAGAAGAGGATCTCAGAAATGGCATCATAGCTGTTGATGGTGGCAGATCAATAGCCATTGGGAACTTTCATGCACAAGAGTTAGATAAAAAGAAAAGGTAGGATTTTAAACGAGAATGGTATTTCGGGTAGAGTTTCAGTGATAAGTGGTTTCAGGAGGGAACCACCCGATTCCACTCACTAATGGACACGTATAATGAGGGTGGTGTGAGAATACCACCTTTTTGGGTGGGTACTCTCTGTGCGATTTGCCTGCCTGATATTCTTACCAGTCATTGGATCTATCATGTGTGGAATCAACGATGGAAGTGGGACATGCAAGTTGTTTGACCGGTCAGATCTCACGGAGGATTTTCTACGGTGGAGATCAAGTCTTATAAAGGTAAGCTTTGAAGATCGCGCTAAGGCTTCAAAAAAGCAGAAAGCGTTAATTACCATGTATTGTGTTTATGCCGAATTTTCGAGGACAATGGTCTTTGAATTTATCTGCCTTTTCAAAGGTTAAGTCATTTTTTGGAGTTCAAGTCTTTTTTTCAAAAAATTTAACCCACATCTCGGAACCATGAAACCAGCTCATTAGTTTTGAAGTTTATGGATTCTGAGAGGCAAAAGTAGTTGTGGGGACTATGCTCCCATTTACACACTACTTTTGAACTTTCCCTCCTCTGATTCTACAAGGAATTAGCTTCCTTTCCCTCTTTTTTGCAATATATAAAAAGTAACTGACCATGTTAAAAAAAAATTGTTATTCATGAATCTAGAGGTATATATTATGTCTCGTCTACTTAATCATACTCATTTTACCTTGTAATATTTTTTTATTAAAATAAGAACTCATTTGTTATGCGCCAAGCTAGAGATAAAACAAATATCGACCATTTTCAATAACTTTTTCGATTAAAATTAATGTAACAAAAATTTAGATATAAAATATAATTGTGTAAGGGAAAATTCCAAAAGGCATAGTTCCTCTATACCCCAGGATTTTGAAAACTAAGCTATCCGTGAATATTTTTCTTTGTCCAAGTGCTTATTGAGCATTTGAGATAAAAATCCATATGTACAATGCCTCAAATTCTTATTGAGAGTGATCACAGTGATTGTTTTGTTTGTGTGTATGTTTTCATCGGGGTAATATGAGGATTAACTCTCTAATTAACTCTTTAATTAGGAACTTAACAACAGTACTTGGAACTAACAACAAATTTGTTCACACGTGATCAAATCAGTGTACGCATACATTTTTTTTGTTGGTTTAGATTGGATTTCAATCTTAGAGAGAGAGTATATAGGATTTTTTCAAGGGAGAAAGACAATCTTGTAGCTCCAAGGAAAACCTCTTTTACAGTGAAAATTTTGACTAAAAAGTTTGCACACAATAGATTTTGGAAACCTAAATTGAATTTGTAATTATTCTTATTATATATTATATTATATATATATATCTATATATATATATATATATATATTAGTATATATATTATATTATATATATTATACTATATATATAATTATATATAATTTATATTATACGACGCCCTATAGATTTCATTGTTTAAATTATATTTTTGAATGTAAAAAATTAGTTCAATATCTTCAAAAATTACTTGAGAACTTGGATTGTGTAAACTACATAGCTTAAACTTGCAATTTTAACGCATCTTTGCTTGATTTCAAACAAAATAGACCAAACATATTCTTAAAAAGGGGCCACAATGGGACTACTTAAAATGTTTTAGCCATGAAAAATATTTTTTCAAATGCTTTATATAATGAATATATAGTTTTTTTTATTCATATATAATCTATACACATTTAAATATCTTTCTTGAAATGTTTTACCTATGGAATATATTATCCACATTAAAAAATATGATTTTTCTGTTATTATTATATTTTTGAATACATTTCAATATTAATTAACCCTCCATATTAAAATATTTTATTTATTAGTCACAGCGAATATTTTATTATTAGTTATATATTTTAAAATGTTGCATTTTAATTTGATATTAGTAGTTAAATAAAATACATATCTCCTTGAACATTTTTACTTTAATTACTCCTCTTATAGCATTGAAATATTTTACTATGATCAACATTAAAATAATTATTCATTTACGCTCTCTCCATATACATATGCATGAAGTTGAGATTGAAATAAATTATTGGACATGCATATTTAAAAACATTATTTAAATCATGTACTAAAA
>APFE031288253.1:123649-176800 GCA_000404065.3 Pinus taeda | reverse complement strand
TGTAATTTTTTAATGTCTTCAAAATGTTAAATCTCTCTCCTCTTCATGGCTACCATATATATGAATAGGATGTCAATGTTTGCTAATGTCTATGGGCACCTAGTAAATAAAAATTGCACTGCATCTATTCACATAAAATTGCTCAAAATATCTCCTCCATCTTGGTCTTGCTAATCAAATTTATTTGAAGTAAATAGTTTCAAATTTATTATTCATTTTCTTAAATTCTCATTTTAATATAACCTTTTTCATTTCAATCTTAAAAGTTTGGATCACACTTCTTGTTTTGATAATACATATATTTTAAATATATTTGGTTATTTCTTTTTAATGCAATGTCTTCATTCAAAGTTTGGATGACAATCGTTGTTTTGATAATACATCTCTTTTAAATATATCTAGTTTCTTTTAATAAGATGTCTTCAGAACAATTTTAGTGAAATTTGGTTTTTAATAGAGTGCCTTCTAGCAAATAGTCTTCTAGTAGAGTTTTTCAAACTCTCAACACCTTGGCATCTAAATAGTAACAACTACTTTATCATTTTTTTCATAGAAACATAATTTACATGTAGTGTACATTGAAGATAAAAAGTAAGTAACAAAATAAATGATGGAATTTAGGTTGTATTGATTTTGGAAGCTAAGGGATTACATTTTGGGAATAGAGATTTTTAATTTTTTAACAGATGGACTTCTTAAAGATGGGTGGAAGTTTAAAAGTAACAATCACACATCAATTATTTTAACCGGATTAAAATGTAAAAAATATATTATCTAATTATATTTGAAAATGATAAGTATATATCAGAAAATTAATAATTATATATATAAAAAATCCACCAAAACACAAACTTACCTGTACTATTGTACGTTGATTCTTGACTTATTAATTCAAATTTCATTACTTTGTGAACAACCCTGTACCACTATTCAAGCTCTACAACTTTGCAAACAACCATCGTATATGATTATGACTAAACAGATGCAAACTTGGAAGATGGCAAGTGCACTATTCAATCTTTAATAGACATGAAAATAAAAGACTTGAATTTTTAAACAAAAATGAATTATTCTTTTGTGGCTTTCTTGAAATTAATACCAATACCATGAAATACAGGAAAATGAAAGAAAAAAAAACCTTTTTTACAACAAATGGGGAGGGCGAAATAACTATCATAAATACCCATTCTTGAAAAATTAGGGCCAATGGGAGGTTGTAACTCCTAATCTCAAGGGCTAAATTTATGTTTTTTAGGATCTCCCTTAAAATAAGGTGAGCTAACCTCCATATATAATTTTTTAATAAAATAAATTTGAGGCAATTTGTAACAATGTACTATGATACAAAATATTCACCCAATAAAAATTTACAACCCCTTAATTTCACCCAAGGGCGAAAATTAGCCCCTAAAATTTTCCATGATTAGCATCACTCATACCAAGCCAAGTAAAATTGAATTGTTTCGATTGGGAATGAGGAGTATATAAATGCACAAGTAAAATAAAATTTTAGAGTCTTAGCTTTCATCTAGTGTTGCTCTGCTACTAGTAGGCCTCGACAGTACCCAAACAGAGTCACTTCAGGAACTGTAATATCGATGGTAAAAATTCCATGTAATAAAAGTTAATAAAAGCAAAATGATAACCACGGATGATGAGACACTTATTCCAAGCCGAATGTTGGGAAACATCCTAGCAATGGGACCACTTATGATTGTTTATGGCTAAGGAAATTGGAAAAGGTGATGGCTAAGGCCTTGGAAAGGGAAAATAGCATTTTTGGCAATTTTTTTTTATGAAAATAAAGGAAATTAGAAGAAAAAGGAGGCAAAAGGTCACAAGTTGCATGTGAGGAGGAAAATAATGGAAAATGAAGAAAATAGAGTCCACATTCATAAAAAGGCTTCTAAGGATCAGTTGGTAACTTTTTTTCAATTTAGTGTTGGAGTTCTCTCTCATTATTCTCTCTCTCTCTCATACTCTTGGGGACTTAGAATTTTCTTGGAGGACTCTTGGTGGGTGGGGCATACATGGATTCTTGGAGCAAGAAAGCAAAGTAGAAGAAGGAGAGTGCATGAGGCCATCAAGATCAGAAACTACATAAGATTTTTTTGCAGGTACTGAGTTGCATGTATGTTTCCTTCACTAGTTTGGCATGCATGGCATATGCATGTTGATTTTTGGTTATGATTTTTCTTTGGCATGGAGGATGATCGGGATTGGTGGTAGATTTCTTAGCCTTTCCATTTCCTGGATAGCCATGGTGATTGTGGGTTTATTTCTTTGTTGTGTTTTTGGCTGGATCCCATGTTTCCTTAACTTGGGTTGAGTTATTAGTCTCATAGCCCTGGTTGGAAAAACTCTCTAGAGCCCTAGAACAACTTGGGTTGAGTTACAAGTCCCATAGCCTAGATTGGACAAACACTCTGGAGTCCTTGGTAGGTTGAGTTACTCATCTCGTAGCCTTGGCTGGAGAAAGACTCTAGAACCCGGTAAAATTTGTGGGTTGAGTTATTAGTCTTGTAGCCTCGGTTGCACAAACGCTCTGGACCCCTGGATGATTGGGATAAAGACTGATATGCTGATGGTTTTGGTGATGTATGACTATGAGGTGGAATTATTGTTTGAACAGTTGAGGTGGAGGGCCTCTGGAAGCCTTGGATGAGTTTTGATTTATGTGTTCTATGAGATCACACATTCATGCTTGGAATATGGCATGGGGATGAATGGGTGAAGAGAAATTTGGCATAGCCATTCTATGGTGGGGTGGAATGTGGAAGTATCATCCTAGGTTTGGATTTTTCATCATTAATGAAATTTTATTTCTCCTCATATTTCTATGAGTATTATGATGGATTATATGTGGTGTATATGGTTGTGGTTTCATTGATATTTATGTCCCTATTATGCTAGTTATGTATTTATTTAATGAAATTATCCATGTGTGGCTCTCATCACATTTTTACTTGTAATTGAATGATCAATGTATCTATGACCTAATGGATGGAATGGTAGTTGATGTGTTAAGGAATCAATGGTTCTTAATGATACTCATCTAGGTATGAGACCCCTATGCTAAAAACTGTTAATTACACTTGTAGATTACAAATTTGCAATATGTTTGACGAAATGCTCATCATGGCTAGTAGGGTTCTAGTAAAGGTCTTGAACAAGAATTTTCCTTAGTACTATTATTTCCATTTTGTTTTACTAATTTGAAGAGATGGCTCAATTATGGGTAGTGACCTAGGCTCTAGGCCTGAAAAGTGGCTCAAATCCTGGAATCGTTCGCATAGCACTGGCAGTTTTGGTCTCTAGTTGTAGGCAGGAAAGCCTCTGAGAGCGAATTTAGGTTATGGTCACCCTCATGCCTATAGCATGGGAGGGATTGAGGCTTAAGTTGTCCAAAAGATCTGTGGGACCCCAAGGCAAGTTGTCTAAAGTATTGGATTGGTTCCTAAGTTTCTTGGAGCTAATGATTAATGTTTGTATGGTGTTTTCCATGAGTTCCACTTCCTTAACGTGAATTAGGAGGTCGAAGCATATCATAATGGCCTTTTGTTGCATGTTTACCCTGACTGGCTGGTTGTGGGTAGATGTGTGAGGAGGGTGTTATAGAGTGGTATCAGACCATGGTTCACCCCTCAGTCTAGATGAGCTATGTGTTGGTCATGCATGCATGTCAGTTGTATGTGTGTTTATCACACTTGTATTCCATGTGCTTGGCACAGTTGCATGATCTTGTTCATGGTTGAATTGATGTTGTCATGTGAAACTTGATGTTTTGTTGAGGAATACATCATCGCGAGTGTATGAATGGTTAGATGTCGATTTATGTCATTTACATGTATCATTATAGTATTTGGTTGCAATATTGCTTGATTGGTTTTATTTTTGTATTCTTGGTTGCATGTACCCTTCTTGCAGGTTTGATTTCAAGTATTATTCATTCATGTTTCATCATACATGTTTATTCATATGTGTGGATGGTTATGCATCACTTATGCATGTTTATGTTTGCATGTGGTCAAGTGTATGGTGACTTAATGATGGCAGTTGTCATGCATGAGGTTGTCGTGTGTGTTGTTATTGAGGTCATGCATTGATGACTGGACCCTATCTAGAATGAAGGTTTCATGGTCATATGCTTCTGTATTAAGTTTCTATATACTGTCATGATTATGTTATACATGTATCATGATGATTCATTGGTCTTGTAGAAATATCAAATGGCTAGAAAGATGGTTAACTACAAAGACACTCACTATGAATCCAAATAGAAGTATGGCATTGGGAATCCTTTTGATTTGGCAATTACATTCAGAAGCTTGAAGCAAGAAATAAGGAGTTGTAAGGCAGATAATGACATAATAATACAGGCATAGGAAAAGCTAGCAGAGGTAAATGAAGTCATACTTCAGAGCTTGTCAGATTTGTAGCAACAGGGACCACTTCAGATCAGCCATGAGCAGGAGGATATAACTAATGGGGCATATGGTAGTATACCACATGGTGGTCATAGGTCAGATAGTGATGACACAGTTAGAGATGGCAGAATTTTGGACACCCTTGATAGGATAAGGGATAATCACAAGTACCGTTCTAGTTCTAACAAGCATGATTATCGATATCGTTATCACCCTCATAGGAGGAATGATAAGGGGTATTTTCTAGATGATTTTAAGAAATCAAAACCGCCTACTTTTGAATGAGAGGTAAATAAATCACAAGATGTAGAGGCATGGTTGTTAGGCATGAAGAAGTTTTTTAGGTTGCATGATTATTCATAGAACATGAAAGATAGAGTGGCTACATTCAATCTCGAAGGTAAGACAAACATTTGGTGGGAAGATGTGAAGAATATCAGAGGTATACGCGAGGAAGAGTTGACTTGGAATGAGTTTGAGAAGCTATTCAAGAAGAAGTATTTGTCAGAGAGATGCTTTAATGATGGGGCCAAAGCATTTTATGAGCTAAATATGGTATCCATGATAAATGAGGAGTACACTAGCAGGTTCTTGGAGTTGCTTAGGTATGTGCCTTACCTCAAGGAGGAGAAGGCCAAGATTCAGAGATTCACCAATGGGTTATCGATAACATCTCAAGATAGGATTGAGTTCGATGAGCCTAGATCATTAGAAGAGGCCATCCAGAACTTGAAGAATGGTTATGAACATTTGAACCGTAGGTCTGAGACTAAGCCATATTGGAGAGGTAATGCAAAGAATAAATGAAAATGGGACAAGCAGTGAGTAAGAACATAGGATTCAGGTAACATGGATAATATTGCATCACCTAAGAGGTTAAAAGTATCACATAGAGGGAAAGGACACAGCTCTAAGGAGTAGAATAAGGAGCCTTTCAATGTTGGACTTGTGGAGGAGATCATCGCAGGAGAGATTGTCCATAGTACAAGAGTGGTAGGCATAATATATATAGTTCACAGGAGGCACAAATTTTTGGAGACATTGGTCAAAGTATTCCACGTATCTATGCAACATTGGATAAGAAACAACCAGAGCATTAGGCATCTATCATTGAGATGGACTATAAGCTTTGTGATCAAGTTATTTCTATTTTGACTGACCCTAGATCTAATTATAGCTATGTTAGTCATGACTAGGTGGGTAAGTGTAGTTTGAGTAATGAATTACATTCAGAGTCTTGGTTAGTGTAGTTAGCTAGAGGTATGAAGAAATGAGTTCATCATTGGGTAAGATCTTGTGCATTTGACTTGAATGGTATGCCTACCATAGCACGTTTGAATGTATTACAGTTTTGATTATACAGTATTTTGCTGGGCATGGACTAGTTGTATCATCATAGGACCAAGGTGGATTGTTATGATAAAGCCATTGAGTGCGTTAATGACAACGAGGAACCAATATTATTGCAGAGAAGCAAGAAAGCCACATCAGTTAGGATGGTGACAACTATGCAAGAAAAGCGTGGCCACAGGAAAAGGCATAAGTTATTTGCAGTTCACATTTCTAGTGATAAAGGTAAGGAAGTTGAGGATGAAGATGTGTTGAGCAGGTAATTAATTTTACAATAGTTCAAGGATGTATTTCCTAAGGAAATTATAGAGTTTCCACCTCACAAGGAGGTAGACTTTTCTATTGATTTAGTGCTAGGGGCAGCTCTAACATCAAAAGCACCTTACAGGATGAGCACACCTAAGTTGGTTGAGTTAAAATTGTAGTTGAAGGAAATGTTGGACAAGGGTTACATTAGGAAAAGTGTATCACCATGGGGTGCACTAGTATTGTTTGTGAAGAAGAAATATGGTACTCTCAAATTATGCATTGACTATAGGCATTTGAACAAAATGACTATCAAGAACAGGTATCTGAGGATTGATGACTTGTTTGACTAGTTGAAGGGAGCAACAGTGTTCTCGAAGATTGATCTGAGATCAGGATATCATCAGGTACGCATCAAAGAGGAATAAATTTACAAGACTGCATTCAGGACCAGGTATGGGCATTATGAGTTTGTTGTTGTTCCATTTGGCTTAACTAATTCTCCAACTACATTTATGTGCTTGATGAATAGTTTGTTGCATCCATATTTGGATAAATTTGTTATTATGTTCATTGATGATATACTTGTATGTTCTAAAAATGAGGAATAACATGTCGAGAATTTACAACAGTGTTGAGGTTGATGCCAGAGCATCAGTTGTTTGCTAAACTCATCAAGTGTAGCTTCTTTTAGACTGGGATTCACTACTTAGGGAATGTTGTCTCCAAGGAGGGCATTGAAGTAGATCCAAAAAAGATAAGAGCCATCATGGAGTGGGTAGCTCCTAAGAGAGTGGATGAGGCGAGATCTTTCATGGGTTTGGCAGGCTACTATGGGAGGTTCGTCATAAACTTCTCACAGATTGCTTATCCTATCACATCATTGCAGAGGAAAGGTATGAAGTTTGAATGGACAACGAAGTGAGAGGCTGGTTTTGACAAATTCACCAATGTTAAAGATTACAGATCCAGACAAAGAGTTTGTAGTATGGGTAGATGCTTGCAAGAGAGGACTTGGTGGTGTCCTTATGCAGGATGGACTGGTGGTATGATATGAGTCACAAAAATTGAATGAGCATGAGTAGAACTATCCTAGGCATGATCTTGAGTTAGTAGTGATTATACATGCACTGATGATGTGGATACATTGTCTTTTGGACAAGAGGTTTACATTGATGAGTGATCACAATGGTTTGTGATATCTATTTGACCAACTAAATCTGAATGGTATTCAAGCTCAATGGTTGGCTACAATCAGTGAGTTTGATTTCAAGATCCAATATATCAAAAGTAAAGAGAGCATAGTGGAAAATTATCTTAGTAGGTAGGTACAGGTAAATCACTTAGTGGCCATGAGCTCCTATGGGACAGATCTATAGGACAAGGTCTTGCAGGTAGGTTAGTAGGATGTCAGATATATGGATATTGTGCATAGGTTATAGTAGAGTATTGGTACAGGTAGAAGTATAGGTGATGGTACAAGTGTAGTTACAAGTAGTGCTATAGGTACAATTACAGGTAATGGTATAGGTATAGGTACATGTGTAGGTGAAAAACATATTTATTATTATCTTACAACAGATGGATTGGTCTGATTCAGTGACAATATATATGCTTTGGATAACAGTGATCTTGAAGGAGTTTCATGTGAGATCTTATTCAGGTCACCCAAGTTACCAAAAGACACTGAATGCAATGAAGAGATTTTATTATTGGTCAAATTTGAAGAGGGGTGTAGTAGAATTTGCAGCTAGATGTTTTGATTGTCAGCCAGTGAAAGAAAAGTGTAAACATCGAGGTGGATTTCTACAACCATTTGTGATTCTAGAATGGAAATGGGAGGTTATTTCCATGGATAGTATCACAGGGTTGCCTAAGAAAGTGAAACAACGTGATTCCATCATGGTCATTGTGGACTAGTTAACAAAGGTTGCACATTTCATTCTGGTTAAGTCTACATTCTCAGCTAGCGATGTAGCATAGGTATTCATCAAAGATGTGATTAGATTGCATGGTGTTCCAAAGCAGACTATGTCAGATAGGGATGTGAAGTTCACTTCCAAATTTTGGAAGGAGATGTTTGCAGGTTTGGGCATAGAGTTGGCCTTCAGTACGACTTATCATTTGTAGACAGATGGACAGACAGAGAGGGTCAACAGGATATTGGAGGATATGTTGAGGATGGATGTGATGCATTAACAACAAAATTGGGAAGAGTACCTTCCACTGGTTTAGTTCACATACAACAATGGCTATCAGGAGTCATTGAGGATGAGTCCTTTTGAGGCATTGTGTGGGTGGAGTTGTAACACTCCCCATCAGTTGGAGTGATCTGGTTAACAAGGTGTTGATTGTATGAGACATGTTAGCATACATGGAACATGAAATGTAGGTTATAAAGAGGAATCTAAAGGTAAAATAGGATAGGTAGAAGAGCTATGTAGATCAGAACAAGTTGTTCAAGGAGTTCCAGGTTGGGGAACAGGTGTACTTGCACATCAAATTGAAGAAGAGCTCCTTGTAGATTGGATCATGTGCCAAGATGGCACCACAGTTTTGTGGACCCTTCAGTATTATTGAGAGGATTGGGCCAGTATCATATCGAATTGGACTGCCCCTGATAGTGAAATTCCATGATTTTTTACATGTATCCTTGCATAAGAAGTATGTTAAAGATGTTGATCATGTGATTGATTGGTTTGTATTGTAGGTGGAACTAGATGGAGAATTCTAGACATAACATCAACGTATATTGCAAAAAAGGTTCTCATGCTTTGGAACCAAGAAATTGAGCAAGTTAAAGTGTAATAGCAGCACTTTGTGCTCGATGAATCTACAGGGGAGACGGTGGATCAAATGTGGGCTATGTATCCTTCCTTGTTTTCCGATTGAGGTAAGCAATTTTCGTTTGGTGTCTTGGTGTGATTTTGGTATATCCTTTGGTATATGTTTTGGTATATGTTTTGATGATGTTGGTTTATATACATATGTATATGGATGTAAATGCCTCCACGAGTTGTTTTATAGAGCTCCATTATCCAGTATGTTGTTATGATGTCATGCTATTATGTTGTTATGTTGGTTTGATTTTCAACAGGATGATCATTGTAAATACGACATCGAGCTAAGTTATAAAGTTCCATCGACAGTATATAATTTTCTTACAGAATTTTTGTGGTTATATGTGTTTTTGAAGACTGAGGATGGTGTTCCCTGAATGGGGAGGGCTTTGTAACAACCCTGGTAAAACTTCCATGTAATAAAAGTTAATAAAGGAAAAATAATAACCATGGATGATGGGCCACTTATTCCAAGCTAAATGTTGGGAAAATTATAGTGATGGGGATCATTTTTTACTGTTTATGGCTAAGGGAATTGGCAAAGGTGATGGGTAAGGTTATGTAGAGAAAAAATGGCATTTTTGGCACATTTATTTATGAAAATAATTGAAATTAGGAGAAAAATGAGGTGAAAGGTCACAGGTTGCAGGTGAGGAGGAAAATGAAGGAAAATAATGGAAAATGAAGAAAATAGAGGCCTCATTCATAAAAAGGCTTCTAAGGATCAATTGGTAACTTTTTGTCAGTTCATTGTTGGAGCTCTCTCTCATTATTATCTCTCTCATACTCTTGGAGACTTAGAGTTTTCTTGGAGCACTCTTGGTAGTTGTGGCATACTTGCATTCTTGGAGCAAGAAATAAAAGTAAAAGAAGGAAAGCATAGGAGGGAATTAGGACCAACAACTACATTATATTTTTTTGTAGGTACCAAGTTGCATGTATGTTTCCTTCACTAGTTTGGCATGCATGGCATATGCCAGTGGATTTTTTGTTGTGATTTTTCATTAGCATGTAGGATGATCAAGATTGAAAGTGGATTGCCTAGCCTTGCCATGTCCTGGATAGCCATGGTGATTGTGAGTTTATTTCCTTATGTTTTTTGTTGGATCTCATGTTTCCTTAGCTTGGGTTGAGTTATTAGTCCCATAGCCTTGGTTGGACAAATGCTCTGGAGCCTAGAAAAACTTGGATTGAGTTACAAGTCCCATAGCCTAGATTCAAAAAACAGTTTGGAGCCCTTGGTGGGTTGATTTACTAGTCCAGTAGCCTTGGTTGGACAAATGATCTGGAGCCTGTTAAAATTTGTGGGCTGAGTTACTAGTCCTGTAGCCTTGGTTGGAAAAATGCTCTGGAGCCCTCGATGGATGGGATACAAATCGATATGATGATGGTTTTTGTGATGTCTGATCATTAGGTGGAATCACTATTTGATGGGTTGAGGTGGATGGCCTCTAGAAGCCTCAGATGAGTTTTATTGATGTGTTCTATGAGATCCCACATTCATGCTTGGAATATGGAACGGGGGTGAATGGATGAAGAGATATTTGGCTCAACCATTCTATAGTCGGGTGGAACATGGAAGTTCCATCCCGAGTTTGGATTTTGCATCATTAATGAAAGATTATTTCTCTTGGTATTTCTATGAGTATTATGATGGATTATACGTGGTCTATATGGTTGTGGTTTCATCGATTTTTCTATCCCTAGCATGCTAGTTATGTATATGTTTTAATCCAACAACCATGTGTGGCTCTCATCACATTTTAACTTGTAATTGAATGATCAATGTATCTATGACCTAATGGATGGAATGGAAGTTGATGTGTTGAGGCATCAATGGCTCTTAGTGATTTTCAGCTAAGTATGAGACCCCTATGTTCAAAACTATTAATTACACATGTATATTACACATTTGCAATATGTTTGATGAAATGCCTGTTGTGGCTAATAGGGGTCGAGTCAAGGTCTTGAACAAGTATTTGCCTTAGTAATGTCATTTCCATGTTATTTTACTAATTTGAAGAGATGGTTCAATGCGGGGTAGTGACTTGGGATCTAGGCTTGAAAAGTGGCTCAAATATCAGATTTACTGGCATAGCACTAATAGTTTTGGTCTCTGGTCATTGGCAGGCAATCCTGTGAGAGAAACTTTGGGTTTTGGTCACCCTTGTGGGTATAGCATGGGAGGGACTGAGGCTTAAGTTGTCCAAAAGATCAGTGGAATTGTAGGGCAAGTTGTCTAAAGTATTGGATAGGTTCCTAAGGGTCCTGTAGTTGATGATTAATGTTTGTATGGTGTGTTTCTATTGGTTCTACTTCCTTAACTTGACTTAGGAGGTCGAATCATACCATAGTGGCCTTTCATCGCATGCTTACCCCGGTTGGTCGGTTGTTTGCGTAGATGTGAGAGGAGGGTGTTACTAGAACACAAGAAATGCTCTGCTACCTACGAGCTTAGACAATACCATAGTGGAGTTGCTTTATTCACCTATCTATGTAGGTAGTCCTTCTCTTCTTTCACTTTTTATTTCATCTTTCATATTTTTTTTGGTTGTTCAAAGAACTGTACATAGGCACTTATTTATTTCATTGGGACGAAAGAGGGATCCCGACTTATTGAGAGAAGAATAGGTTGTCTCTTCAAAGAAGGATATTTTTATACACCTCTGACATACTTGTTAAGGTTTTCCTTCCCTCCTTACTCTACTCGACTTAGTTGACAAGGATTAACCAAAAATAGAAGACCAATTAGAGTAGGTGGTACTAGTTAAAAGTGTAATCATCATTATCTCACTATGATTTTCTCCCAAAGGAACATATTTTCCCTCAGAGTATCATCAACTAAAAGAAATGCAATATTCACGTAAAGGGAGGGAATAAATAGATAACCAATTGTTGATAGCAACACAAACTTCCTCTTGGATTTTACCAAGCTTACTTTAGAAGCCAAACATGGTCTCATGTGGAAGCTATCCTATGATTAAACTAAAATAGACAGAAGAAAAGTGTGGATTAGAAATAAAATGAAAGCAAATAAAAGAAAATAAAACAAATACTCCTACTCCTAACGTAATAGTGAATAGGCCAGAATCATGTGAAATGATACTTCTAGTTTAGCCACCAATGCATTGGTTGGATTTTGTTAGCGAGGGAATGCATGTCAAGACATATATAAAATCATAACAACAAACAAAAATTATAGGACACTTCAAACTAAAACGTTCAAAGTTTGGAAGTACATGCAGAAAAGTAAGAACAAAATGTGCATGGAAGACATTATGTGGGTGAATTTTGGTGTTTGAACACACTATGAATTGAATACATGCAAGAACAAACTTTTGAACTACAAAAATAGGTGAACATAAATAAAGAAGAAAAATTTTGTTTCACAATCGCACTCACCACGTACGACTCCTCCAATGACTGAGCGATAGGATCATGTGATACAAATGGAGGATACGGAAATCGTAGAAGAAAATGATTTTCATTGTGTGTGACAAAGTGGTGAGGAATCTGGGAATATTCAACACATTTCTGACTAGAAGTGGAACTAATTGCAAGACTACAAGAACTTGACATAACCATCAGCTCGACTGAAGTGCCTCGACAACTTGGGGAAGTTCCAACACCTCAGAATATGGATCATCAAATATTAGTGGCTTCGAAAGATCAGGAGTAGAAGAATCAGGATCATGACCAAATGAGTTAATGAAAAGGTCATGACAACCATGATCAGTAAGTTCAATATTACAAATAGAGGCATCCTTGTCATTTGATGAATCGTAAAGAGGGAATGATGGAAAATGAGAAATTTTACCCCTTATATTTTTAGAAAGATAAGATGAGAGATTAAAAAGATCAAGAAAAAGATGTTTGTCCTCTCCACATTCAGATGAAAAAATGATATTCCATGTGTTTTGAGAATGATCAAAAACTTATTCTTCACAATATTCAACAGGGATGATAGGATTGTAGAAGATGTCAGGATAATGAGGTAGAGGTGTGGAAGGAGAAGAATCATCCTTCATTGCAAATCCTTGTTTAGATGTAGACTCCCACACATAATCATCGTAAAGTATAGCGCAAGTTGGCTGCTCAACACTAAATCCATCCAAAACTTGATCTTCATGATCCAAAATAACTGAACACAACAACTCACAATCTTGGGGATCAAAGGAACCAAACAAATGAGGACAAGGAGATAACAATTCATCGTAACCACGAGATTTACAGTCCAAACCTGTGTTGAAATTCTGAGTATGTGGGGTGGGAGGGGATGGTTATAAATCAACAGATGAATTCTCAAGCTCTCCCACCTAAACCTCCAGCATTAGATTTGTTTGATAAGAAGGTGAAGGAGGGCCACTTGGAACAACAACTTTGCTCGTTGCATATTTAGAAGCTCTAATACCGAGGTATGTTGGGATGGGTTCGAAAGATTCAAGATTCTGTGCATTATTTGAAATGTGAACATGATATAGAAATATGTTTACTATGAAACGCCAATCAACATCATCTTTAGGAAATTCAAAGAAAAATAAATAAAATGATCGTGAAATTCTTGGGTAGATTCATCAAGTGCTTTTTGAAAATTCATAATTTTCTTGCACAAAGTTTTACGATCACACATATCAAAAGCACAAAACAACTTTGTGACAAGATGTTCAAAAGAGTGTGTGGAGTCACTAAGAAATGTGTAACATCATTCTCGTGCATGCCTTTTGAATGTGAGAATGAACAACCTGTTAGCACCTAAATCCGCCTCAGGCTGAAGGAAGGCAAAATTCAGGGTAACCAAAAACCACGCTCAGTCTGGTAGCTAGCCCTACCGGAACAGGAGAGGGCTCTCTCCAAGTCACACTCAGTGAATAAATGAACGAAAGGACTGAGATGACTTTCAAACGAACTATTTATCTTAGGCTAGTAAGTGGAAATGAAAATAATGAGTGATTTCATGAATGACTGTGTTTCTGGGATGTTATGGGACCACTGGACTTCAATGAACAGAGAACTTAACATGAAGGCACAGATTATTTCATGAGGCAAGGTACGCTGAAAGCATAGAAATTTAATTTTAAAATATGGTGGAATGGAAAGATTGATTAAAAAGGTGAAAGGGGCATGGGCGACAGGAATCCTTTTCAATAGAAGAATGGACATTATACATGAAATTTTTCCACAGGTAGAGCAATAAAACTGAATTCTACCTGATCTCACTCGAAAAATATCACCAAAAACGAATACGAAATGAAACTATGGAACATAACAAAGAAATGGAGAGATCAATTAAGAAGGTGAAAAGGGCATGGAAACATGAATCCTTTTCAACAAAAGAATGAAACACTGCACATGGAATTTTCCCACAGGTAGAGCAATAGAATTGAATTCTACCTGATCTCACTCGAAAAATTTCACCAGAAATGAATGCGAAAGGAAATACAAAACATAACAAGATACATATGAAATATAAGAGAAATACTTGCTACACTCACAACCACAGGAATCTCATGAAACAGAGCCGCTACCTTTCATTAATTCTCTGTAAAAATATACAATGCAGAAACAAAGTTTCTTTCCCACAGTCTCCCAAAAGTTACAAACCAACCAACCCTTTGCAAATAACTTGCATACAATATATAGAATGTGTGAGGAAGAGATAGAATGCCCAGGGGTTGGGAAGTTACTCAAATCATTTCGAAATGGAGATGGAGAGCCAACCATCAGCTACAGGTGCAGCGCTACAAATATGACATTTGGCTTTGGGGTGACCGTTTTCCTTCCTTCGCCACATGGATAGAAGCCAATCTGGAAAAAAAACATTTTAAATGTCGTCTTTGGTGCCAAAAAAACCGAAGTGTAGATGAGCGGGCCCACTTGGAGAAGTCGCGAACCTAAATTTCGCGAAACGGAAGCAAATTGGCAATTTTTCCTCTGTGCACCGTGCCATTTTCTTTGTGCATCACACTACTTTGTGGCCTGTTTTGGGGCACTTCCAGGTGTCCAAAATGTGCCCAAGTGGGCTTGTTGGAAAGCCTATCCTGTCTAATTTCTAAAACCACAAAAATTTTTGAATTTGGTACTCATTTTCCCCTCCAAATATTCATTCTCCCAAGACTCCTTTTTGTGTCTCAAAAAAGTGGCAGAGAGGCCATTTTTGGGTGTTTTGTGACCTTTAGGAAGCCCAAATCTTGTCAAAAATTCTTTCCTGGACAGTAGTAGTTGTATTTTTTGACACGAATCCAAATATGCAAGCCATTCCTAATTTGGAGCTCTATAATTTTAGCATCGCGCCAATGGCGTGACGCACAAGGAGGAATTTTCTGTTTTGTGTCCAAAAATTTGCCTGTGTCCAAAATTTGCCCAAATTTTTTGAAATTTGGGCTGGAGTTTCCCTACGAAGTTCTATGCTGTGCAAAGGAATCCTCAGCCAAGATTCGAAGCTAATCTTGCTCCTTTGCCTCCTTTGCCTCCTTTGTCGCTTTGCTTAACTTTTCCTTTAGGCTCCTGATTCTTGCTTTGGAGCTCATGTTTCGGGCCTGGTAGTGATGAGTCATGCACCTCAGCATGTCTTTCTCCCTGTTAGCTTTATCCAACCACTGTTCCAAGTGTAGAATGACCCGCTCCAACCAGGACTCACGGTCGTTGTTGATTTCTTACTCCAAGGGAGTGAGCTCGATCCCTCTCTGCTGGACAGCTTGTCGATTTTCACGGATGTTTTGCAGCTCCCTGATCATCTGTTGGTATTCAACCTATTTGTTTCTCTCCTCCATATATTTGATGACCCATCTGGCCCTCTCAAAATTGAGTATCAAGACTTTGATTTTTGTGTCCTACTCCCAAATGATCATCCTAAGTTTGGCCTTCTCTTCCTCTGTCTCTTCATCTGGAATAAGAATGACACCAATCCCTTGTGCACCTGATGGCTCACCCGAAGGCCCCTCCTCATGCATTGGCTCCTTACCTCTGTCATGTTCCTGTGTCGTCGATGCCGGAAGCGAGGCCCCTTCCACCCCAGGTGGAGATAACACTCGCTTTGCTGCTCCGAACAACTGTCTACTACCCTTCTGGTATGTGATGTATACTGGCATGGTGGCAGTCTCATGGTGCTCAAACTGATGTGAAGGACCCCCCTCCTCATGCTCTGCCTCTGACACCACCGGTGGAGCGCTGAAGAAATCACGGGAGATGAAGTCCTCCCAAGCAATACTCTGCAATCCTAACTGATGGTCCACCAAAATCCGGATGAGAGCAAAATTATAGACACTGTTTAGCTGCTGTTGAGGGGTCTTGCGCTACATCAAGTTTTTCATTTTCTCAATGTTGTTGCAAATGAAAAATGGGAGGCTCATCATCCGCACCTCGGTGAAGTGCATGAGAAACCTGATGTGATATGCATAAAGGCGTGAAAACCTCCCCTCGCAACTGAAATACTTCATGATCAATCTCATGAGTGGGGCATACTCATCTCTCAAAAATCTGAATGGAAAAACTCTGGTGAGCTGGCTCAAGCAGTTGTTCTTGATGTAAGGCTCATAATGATGCCTCTCCACCTTCTTTTTCTTATGCCAATGCTCTCCAACGTTCAGTATTCCTGTTGCCACTGATATGGTTTCTGGTGTCAAGGTGAAAGTGACCCCAGCCAGGACGGATTGACCTCCCTGTAAATGAAGTGCAAAAAGGTGGGCCAAAACATGATGGACTCTGACATTTGCCACCCTTTGACAAAATTCATAACATGCCAAGTGTTGGAAACAAGACATGGCGAACGAGCATGTCTGCAGCTTAGTGAGGGTGTTTGTCTCATCTCTAAGATGTCTACCACTCCAGTGATGTCTCCTATGGGCCCTCTCTCCTGAAGATGTGCCACTGTGGGTCCCCTCATCATAGTCTGATGAATTTTCTGATGCCATTACTACTGCTTGTATCCTGAGTTTTATGCTGCCCTCTAAATCTAATGAAACTGATAGTTGCTCAGAAAATCTGTCACCAAGGGGACAATTAAAATAGGGAGTGTTAGGAGGGGAATGATGAAAGGGAAATAGGGATTTAAAAGGAGATATTTATCAAGGATTTGGGAGTGTTGTTTGGGTACGGTATTGATGGGGTAGGGTTTGAATTTATTTTGGTAGGGTTTGGGCTTTTTGAGTCATAGGAGGAGGGGGAAAAAGGAAGATGATTTCAGTGGTGTTAGGGTGATGATAAGGGGAAAATGATGTAGGGAAAATGGTGATAGGGGTAGGGTAGGAGAATACTTTGACAACACCATTACTGTGGCAAAAACTTTGGGAGCCTGATCTCTTTGTGTCTTCTTTAGTTTACTAAAAAAGAAACTTTAGCATTAGATCTATACTCTTTAAAATCATGACATTCTTCTCAAGTTTCATGCCAAGAGTGAAGGTAGTTGGTCTACCTTTCAAGTTTGATAGGCATTCACAAAATTTTTTTAGGCAAATTTGTGGTTTCTGGGCTTTATATCTCTGTGGGCTGCGCGCACTTCCCAATGCGCCGCGCGCTCTGTGTGCATCGCGCCAGTGGAATTTTTACACTGCGAACTGGCTCCGAGTGCGCCACGCACAATGGGTGCACCGCGCTACCCTGTGTGTGCGCTGCGCGCTTAGAATTTTCACCATGAGTTTCTTATGGGATAGGGAAAGGGGATGTAGTGGTTTTAGGGTAAGGTTCTTAGGAAAAATGGTCGAGGGGAGATGAGAAAGATGATGGGTGAGGGGACAAGGGGAGTGGAGTGAAACCTTGGTGACATCATTACATTTTGCAACCCTAGCCATCGTTTTCGTTGGTGATTTTCTTTTTTCATGTTTTACCTTATGCTTTCAGGTGACATTTAAACATCTCACAAACACCAAATTAATGACAAAAATTGCTGGAGAGGAGGTGTCCACAGGGCCTACCTCTTGTTTTGCTAGCCTTCACCAAGATTTGAAGTGGTTTGGCAGTTTTTTATGCCCCTGGCTATGTGCGTCGTGTGCCAAGCCCAATGCACCGTGCGCTGGGTGTGTGTCGTGCCCTTGTAAATCTCCCACTGCGGGCTGGCTGCATGTGCGCCACACCCTCCGTGTGCGCCGCACTCCTTGGTGTATGCGTCACGCCCTCGAAATCCAACTCCTGCTCCCTCAAACGCTCACAATTTCTCTTTCTCTCCTTTGAAATACTTTCTCCAAGTCTTGCAAGAGCACAATGGCTTTGATTTGGGTCAAACCTGTATTTATAGCCCTAGAGGAGATGGGTTTGATTTTTTCTTCCTTGAAAACCCACTTTCAAATGTTTATGTTTTCCACTTTTTCATTGACTTTTAAAGCACCCTGATCTTCATTTTTCTCTGAAATTTTGGCTCTTTTGATGGGATTTTCGACGTTTCTTTGTGGGGACTGTGAGACTGGGTGTTTGGCCATAGAAACCATGACTGTGTCTGAAAAATCAACTTGTGCATTTTTGGAAAGTTTTGTCATAAATGACCTTGTTTGACTTTTCTTCAAAATAGAGTTCTGAAGAAGAGTTGATGTCTCTTCAGCTGATGATGAAGCTTTCTGGACCATAGATGTATAAAGTCTCCCCCTGGCCTGCATGGCTTGTTCTAGACATGTTTTTTCATGGACCAGTTTGATGGTTTCCTAGACACAAACATAAAAATTGACTTTGTCCTGTAATATGACCAGACCTTGACTATCATGAATTTCAGGGATTATGGACCAAGACCTAAACCAGCATGGGCCAAACATGAGGGAAAATGACTAGCATGACTTTCTCCGTCAGGTCATGGCATGTCCCTAGTGAAATGCAATTGGAAGAGTGGAGTGGGACACCTAATCATGAAATGCATAAAGAGTTTTGATCCCTGACGGAGGACTTGACTAGGCCGACTCTAACACAACCTATAGCAAACATCCTCATAGTGGATGTTGTGCTTCATGAAAAAATGAAGAAAATGAGTGGTGTGCTCAAATAAGGTTGTTTCACCCTCGCCATTGAACTTCAAATTTGGCAAGTCATCAATAATTCTCACCTACACTTTCATATTTGTGTGTCTATAAAAATATGTCGAGGTTATGATTTGGGGAAAATTCATTAAATGAGTGCATAAATTCAAAACAATCTTCAAGGACTTAGCTTGTCATCTGACCCTCCTAGCGCCAAAATTTTTGATGGTATTGGACCTGTCAACATTCAGGGGATCTCCTGAATATGAAGTCCCAACTAGACCTAATCTAAAATTGATCTAATTAATAAGGTATTACAGACTCATGTGCAAGGATGTGCCCATGTTATTTTGTGCAATAGATCGATAAGATTGTGAAATACATAGGAAATGAAGTAGTAAAAGAAAACATAATAGGTAACACATATAAACACAAGTTTGATAAGGAGTTCACCCAATACTCCTTGGTTACATCTCCTAGTCCATCCTTCAGTGGTGGCCTCTCTATTATGTCTTCATAGCAGAGTTTTTATAATAGTGAGCTCAATTTGAGTCTCACATAATAGATACAAATCAATAAGACTATACTTGGATCCCCCAAGTCTCTTTTGAGTACACAAACTCTCCTCACTGACTCTCGGTCTCTGTTGATTACAATAGTATGAGCCCAATCTGAGACTCAATACATGATACGTGTGCAGAGGAGTTCACTTAAACCTCTCAAGCCTTATTTGGATTACATAGACTCTCTAAATCTCTCTGTCTCTGGCTTACTACTCTCTGCTTTCAACTCACTGCCTCCTCCTCTTACTCTATGTCAGCTTATGGCTTGAAAGCTAGTCTGCTCCTTGACTGTTCATTTCTGCTTCCTGGCTTTTTGGTTCCCCTACCTCTTTTCATTTGAATCCCTCTGTCCTGCATAATTAGTCACTGTATAATGCCTCACAAGGAGGTGGCCACCTATTTCATAACAGATGAGTGTCAATTCTCTTGGGCATATTTGAAACAACCATTTTTTTCCATTAACTCCAAGAATGCCCACAAAACACAACCTTCTTCCAATGCATCGTCCATATCGGACTTCAAATCCTATCTGATCTTGCTTTATAATCTTGTCAAATATGGTCATCCATTGGAATGCGTCTCTATCGTTGATCTAGTGGCCCTAGATCTAACAGTCATCGTTCATATCATGCAACTAAGTAGCATGATGTTTACGCGTCCGATGTGAGCAGTTCTCTCTCTCCCCACTGGGTTGTGTGGCAATCACTATGTGGCATTAGGCGGAACTCGGTCGAAACCGCTTACCGCTCGAAGCCCATCTGATATCATACCGGTTTTGTGGAATCCTGCTCCAACGGAACCAAAACAATATTTTCCACATTTTATAATTATTTTGGGTCCAGGTGCTTGGGGCTTCTCTTCACTCAGAGGTTTTCCCTACGATATGTCGCTAATCGCATATCAGAAACTACCTCCACTGCTTAAATTTGTCCTTGCATTTGTTGGTTGGTGTCAGTGCACGTTGCCATGGTCCGCCGCTCTACGCACTAGATCGGCAGCCCTCGTTGATCCACACTAATCACTATTGCAACTGTCTAAGGATTCCCTCCGATAGCTTGATCTTTTTAAGACTTTGACTCTTTGGCATAATTTTTAGAGAGTTCATGAAAACTTAGGATTCATTTTGGATCATGCCTTCCCACTGAAAAAGTTTTTGGACCACCAAAAGTTGGTTTTTAAGCATCAATCAAGTGAGGATATAGATTCCTCGCTTTCCCAATTTCTAACCATCTTACACTACTTGGTTTTGAACCTTTGAGTCCAATTCTGAGGTACTCAACATCCCTTCTTCGCGTAGTCCTCACCTTCTTGTCCAGAACCGTATCTTCCTGTAACTCATTGAGATATTCAGGCAACATATCATCAATAGAAAGCAATTAACTCTACTCTTTGGGATCTTCAATCAATGAAGGTTCAAACAGTCTCAAGGTTTTTGTATTAACTACTGAATAGATGTGCATATAAGCTGGAAAATCAAGGCAAAATGCATTCTCACCAATTTTCTCAAGTATCCTGAACGGTCCATACCTTATTGGCTTCAGCTTCTTACCTTCACCTTGCATTCTGTCTTTGCTGATATACAGCTAGACTTGATCACCAACTTGGAAACTATGCTCAGTCTGATGCTTATCATGCCTTGCCTTATACTTGGCTTGGCTCTTTTCCAACTATTCCTGCACTGCCTGGTGAATCTCTTGGATTTGTTCAATGTGCTTGGTTTCCTTGTCCACATCACTGTGTCCATCAAATGCTATGTCTTTACCAAAGACAAAATCCAAGGGAAACCTTGGTGTGAAACCAAAATAGGTTTCAAAAGGAGATCTCTGTGTAGAAGAATGTTTAGCCCAGTTGTAAGCATGTTTCACATAAGACAAATGTTCATCCCAAAGCTTGGGATGCTTGCTGCAATAGCCTTTGAGCAACTGGATCACTGCCCGATCGACCACCTTTGTTTGGCCATTTGTTTTTGGATGAAAGGTTGTGCTCTTCTTCAGTCTGGTGTCCATCAATTCCCACAGAACTGACCAAAACTTCCCAAACAATCGGGAATCTTGATAAGATACAATGGAAGTGGGTAATCCAAAATTAACTCATACATGCTAAAAGAACAACTTTGCTATTTGTTGAGTTGTAATCTATTTGTTACAAGGTATTAAAATACACATTTTGTTGAACCTATCCACAACAACATATAAATAGTCATGACATTTTCTAGATTTAGGCAGTCCCCCAAAAAAGTCCATGGAAATGCTTTCCCAAGGATGAAAAGGAACTGATAGTGGAGTGTACAAGCCTAGTTTTCTATTCTTGGGCTTGCTTTTAGCACACATGGTACACCCTCTTACATATTTAGAAACTGTTTCGTTCATTTTTAGCTAATAACAAAATCGTTGCAGCTGTGCAACTATTTTACGTACACCAAAATGACCCAATATTAGGGAAGTATGTGCCTCCCTAATTATGTCAATTCTCTCCGTTTGTAGTGTACATAGCTTTCTCAAATCATACAAGAGTCAGTCCTTGATATAGTAATCCAATTCTTCTACCTTTTTTTTCCATTACTTAAAGCTGCATTTACATATTTGAAGTCTATATCTTAAGCATATTGTTCAATGTAGCTTTCATGCATTACTGAGTTATGCTTAAGTATAGTAGATGCATTGATGATTTGTCTAGACAACATATCTACAACATTATTGTGTATGCCCTTTTTATATCTGATGACAAGATGAAACTGTTGTAGAAAACCCATCCACCTATAGTGTCTTGATTGCTGAAACTTAGTTTGTGAGTGTAAATATTGAAGTGGTTGATGATCAGTATGTATAAAAGTCTCTTAGCCCATTAGATAATGTTTCCACTTTTTCACACTATGTACTAATGCATACAATTCTTTATCATATGTGGGATAATTAACTACTACAAAATTAAACGTCTCAGAATGATAACATGTGGGTCTACCGTGCTGCATCAACATTGCTCCCATGGCATAGTCACTGGCATCGGTTTCAATCTCAAATGGTATTTGAAGATCGGGCAATGCTAGTACTGGTGTTGTACTAATTTTTTATTTTAAGGTGTCGAAGGCTTTCTGTTGTTTGTCTCCCCACTGAAACACCTTGTTCAATCATTTTAAAGCATGTAAGGGAGGTGCAATCAAGGAAAAGTTAGCAATAAACTTTCTCCAATACTGTGTTTCTCCTAGGAAGTTTCTAACTTCTGTAGCAGATTTGGGTTTAGGCCAGTTTACAATGACTGCAACCTTGGAGGGATCTATCTTCAATTCACCGCCCCCTACAATATGACTCAAATAATTCAAAGATGGTTTGCCAAATTCACATTTTGATAGCTTAACATAAATATTTTCTCTTTTCAAAACATCTAGAGTCTACTTTACATGCTTCAAATGTTCTTCCCATGTTTTACTAAATACAAGAATGTCATCTAGATATACAATGTCAAATATCATCAATAAAAGGCCTGAGTACATCATTCATTACTCTCATGAAAGTAGTAGGAGCATTAGTTAAGCCAAAAGGCATAACTAACCACTCATACAGTCGTTGATTTGTTTTGAAAGCAATCTTCCATGCATCTTGCTCTGCGACTCTGACCTAATGGTAGCCACTATGCAAGTCCAACTTGGAAAAATAAATAGCTTCTTTCAATTGATCTAATAGATCACCTATGCGATGAAGGGGATAACTATTTTTTATCATTATCTTATTTAGTGCTCGGTTATCAATGCACATTCTCCATGCGCCATCTTTCTTTCTCACCAAGATAATTGGAGACCCACATGGTGATGTGGTAGGTCTTATGAACGCTTTCTCCAACAGCTCCTGTACCTTCTTCTTGATTTATGCATTCTCTAAAGTGGATAACCTGTACATTCTAATGCTAGGCAATGGAGCATCTTGCTGCAAATTAATATCATGTACTATTTCCTTTTTGGGTAGCAAACCTTTAGGTTCTTGAAATAGCATATCATATTTCGAAACAACTTTTTCTAAATGAGCTTGTTGTTTAGCATCAAAGCCTTCAAATACATTGGTTTTGTCAGGTTTCTTTTCCTTTACAACCATCAGTAAAAAAAATTTGCATGAATTTACAATTCTTTTCTTCTGCCCTGAGTTTATGAGAGTATAATTATTCTTGAGTTTATGAGTTCCTACAATATATTCAATTCCATCTTTAACGAGTTGATACTTATTTTCAGCTCTATAGAAAATTAATTTTCTATCATACAAGTAAGGACTTCCCAAAACAATTCCACATATATCCGAGGGAATTACATCTAACTCAACCTCATCTACAAATGATGAACCAATGCAAACCTAAGTTTACATTGTCTAATCACTTGTAGCTTTGTTTTATCACATAACCAACCCAATGGATATGGCTTCTTGTGAGGTGTGGTTAGTAATCCCAGTTTCTTTACAATTGCTTCAGAAATTAAGTTTACTTGTGAGCCACTATCAAACAAGGTATCAATCTTTTGATGCTTGGAAATAACTCTAATATCAAAAAGCTCATGTCTTCTTCTCTCATTTTCTTCACTATCAATAGTTTGTGCAAAATTACTAATAGATGCTTTAGAATTTTCACCCTTTAAACCTGTGGTTGTGGTTGTTGATTCATCCCTTGAGCCTGACCCCAAATCCTTCTAAATAGTTGCAGTAGTCTTCTTCTTTTTGCCATTGAACTTCTTGGGCCTCAGCTCTGGATGTAGAATCCAGTAGTGTTCATCATCATGCCCATCCTTCTTGCATTAACTGCATGAAGGTTTGGTCCTTTGTACAACTTTTTTCTTCCTCTCTTTCATTTCTGCTTTTTCTTTTCCTTGTTCTTGCTTGCAGTGGGTTTTGATGATCCCCTAATCTCTGGGTTCACATTCTTGCCTCTAGCCTCTATATGGGTAGCTTAAACAGATGCCTCAACTATGCTAGTAGGGTTAAACATGAGAATGGTATTTCTCAAATAACTATGTAGACCACCTATATACTTGAGCAGAGTTTCAGGTGAGTCTAAAGAAATGCCTAGAATAAAAGCTCTTTTTATAAATCCTTGGGTGTAACTTTGTACACTTTTCCCTTTCAATTGGTGAAGAGTTTGCCAACTCATCATAGCTTGCTGCATACAAGCTAGTGGATAGAATTGTTTTTTAATTGCAGAAACAAATTCACTCCAGACAAAAAGGATTTTACCATGCTTGTTCATGTCATCTTGTGTCCTGCCTTCCCACCATACCAAGGTAGTTCCTCCAAGGCATAGGTTGGCTAGTTGAATCTTACTTCAGTCTGAATCAATTCTTTACACCTTGTAATACACATCAGTTTTTCTAATCCAATTATCCAGCTTCTCTGCGTTCCTCTACCATGGTTCTCATAGTCAAGAAACTATCCATGAATTGAGGGTTTGATTCCAATGGAATCTCTTTTGAAATTTTCCTCCTAGTATAGACTCTATCAATTTCTGGGTTAAATTCAGCCAATTCTCCTCCTACTTTAAGCTTTGATCTAGTTATCATTCACAAACAATCCAACACAAGTTTGTCTAACCTTAGCAACCTAAAGCTCTGATACCACTTGATCTGAAATTAATCTAATTAATAAGGTACTATAGACTCATGTGCATGGATGTGCCCATGTTATTTTGTGCAACGAATTAATAAGGTTGTGAAATACATAGGCAATGAAGCAGTAAAATAAAACATAATAGGCAACAGATATAAACACAACATGTTTGATAAGGAGTTCACCCAATACTCCTAGGCTACATCTCTTGGTCTAGCCTTCAGTGGTGGCCTCTCTATTATGTCTTCATAACAGAGATTTTACAACAGTGAGCTCAACTTGAGTCTCACACAATAGATACAAATTAGTAAAACTGTGCTTGGATCCCCCAAGTCTCTTTTGAGTACACAGACTCTCCTCACTCACTCTCAGTCTCTGTTAATTACAATAGTATGAGCCCAATCTAAGACTCAATACATGATAGGTGTGCAAAGGAGTTCGCTTGAACATCTCAAGCCTTCTCTGGAGTACATAGACTCTTTGACTCTCTCTGTCTCTAGCTTACTACTTTTCTCTGCTTTCGGCTTACTGCCTGCACCTCTTACTCTCTATTAGTTTGTTGCTTTAAAGCCAGTTTTCTCCCTGACTGTTCATTTCCACTTCCTAGCTTTCTGATTCCGCTACCTCTGTCTATTTGAATCCCTCTGTCCTACGTAATCAGTCATTGTATAACACCTCATAGGGAGGTGGCCACCTATTTCATAACGGATGAGTGTTAGTTCTCTTTGGCATATTTGAAACGACTGTTTTTTCTGTTAACTCCAAGAGTGCCAGCGAAACACTACCTTCTGCCAATGTATCATCCATATTGGACTTCAAATCCTATGTGATCTTGCTTTATAATCCTGTCAAATCTGGTCATCCATTGGAACGTGTATCCGTCGTTGATCTGGGGGCCCCAGATCCAACGATCATCATTCATATCAGGAAGCTAAGTAGCATGATGTTTACCTGTCCAATGTGAGTGGTTCTCTCTCTCCCCACTGGGACACATGGAAATCACTGTGTGGCATCGGGTGGAACTCGGTCAAAACTTCTTACGGCTTGAAGCCCGTCCGATATCCTTTTGGTTTTGTGGAATCCCACTCTGATGGAACCGAAACAATATTTTCCGTGTTTTATAATTATTTCGGGTCCAGATGCTCGGGGCTTCTCTTCATTGAGAAGTTTTCCCTGTGATATGTCACTAATCGCATATAGGAAACTACCTCCGCTGCTTAAATTTGTTCATGCATTTGCTGGTTGGTGTTAGCACGCATTACCATAGTCAGTCGCTCTACATGCTAGGTCGACGACCCTCATTGATCTGCGCTGATCGCTATTGCAACTGTCTGAGGATTTCCTCCAATAACTTGATCTTTATAAGACTTTGATTCTTTGGCATAATTTTTAGAGATTTCATGAAAACTTAGAGTGTTCTAGGATCCATTTTGGATCAAGACCTCACACCATTAAGAATAGGAGTCTCAGTAATGGAGTGTTAATGATCTTCCTTGGTCGCAAATACACATAGAGTGGTGCATGGTGTCTTTGGTGAAAACAAGTGTATGACCTTATGGATAATCAACTGTGATGCATGAATGGTTCCAACACACGAAAGGAAAAGAGAGTGAGACCCTTAGAATCCTATAATAGTATGCATCTTAGAAGGAACACATGAGCATAATGACATCACGAGATAACATGCAGAATACTCCACAAGTTAAGGTGATGAATTAATACAATGACATGAGTTCAACAAGATTCATACAAATGAAAGTGAAATAGTTTAGAAGAATGAGTGTAACTTAAATAAGATACATTGAAAATACAACAAGAATAGTCCTACTATATTCACAACATATGCATGAAATTGTGTCGGCTCTAAGTTTTATTAAAAGTGAAAGTTCTAATCATACATACACCATTGACAAACCACTAGCCCCAATAGTGGAATGTTAAAGTTAGTAACACCTGATCCTCCAAAGAAGTATACTCCCCCTATGCTATGAAGAATCCAAGTCTCTCACAAAACTCCCAAGCTCTTCCTAATCCTAAGAGTAGCCAAAATATTGGCTCCCAAAATCCCCTTACATGAGTTATGGGGTTTTATTTATAAAAACAAGGTGGATGACCCTTCAACTCCCCTTTGTGACCTTTGGACTATCCTCATGAATCTTCATGTTCCAATATTGAGACTTGGAATTTCACTTGCAAAGTAATTACAAATAATATTACAATTTACACTTGTACCCATATAAGACAAAATATGGTAGAGACAACTTGATAGCCTAAGAAGACAAAAAAATATGATGCTTGAGTTTGGTAAAACTCTAGCTCAACAACTTGCACTTGATGCTTCTCAATGACATATTGGTGCTAAGCTTGGTATTGTGTAATGACATCCCCAAACTCCGTGATGGTGTTTACCTAGTAGTGGGCTCTAGTCTCCATGGCATCTGGGTACAATGAATTGGAAACAATTTCAACTACTCCCTCAAGCATGTGTAACATTGTTCTAACTTGGACAGGACCACTGATGTAGTTCTACATGTTTTGATTGTTCAGCTTCAAATATTCTTTAGTGGAAATTTGTGTCAGCTACTTCAAGTACTCTTCAATCTCCTTTCGTACCTGGTTCTTGGGTTTTCCTTTGGTGATTGAACCAATTGATGGGATCTTATGTGCTTTCACCAAGACATCCAAACTACTATATAACTATACATACGAGGCCTGAATGTTACCAATAAGTGAGGCAAGTTGCTTGCTGTTCTAAATCAACATTTGAATGTTCACTTTCTCCTTCTCTACCTATAGCTTCATTTTCTTTCCCATGTTAAGTGGTGCCCCTTTGTATGTCATTATCCATTCATGCATAGATGCGATGGCCTCTTGTATATTCCTGATAGTTTTGACAAATTCTTTCCTTTGTTGTTGCAAGCCATGCAAGAGTGAAACTGCCCTATGTACGGTAATGAGCTCTCATAGAGGTCTTGTATGGTCTCTCCAAGTATTGATACTTCAACAAGTATCTTTGTTCTCATCTCCTCCAAGTGGATCCATGCGTAAGCTACATTATGTGTTTCTACGTGGAGATGTTCTATCTCTTGTCGGGAAGCTTGTAAGTTTTATGCCAATTTCTCATTCTCACCCATCAAATACTGAATGTTTGACCTTATTACACCTGCAAAGGCCATGTTGGCTTTGCAAATGGAATTTGGATTCTTCTTGGTGTCCACCATTATCACCCTTTCTCTAATGAATGTAGGTGATGCATGATCATCTATAAACTTCTTTCTCTATGCTTGTACATTCTTCTTTTGGAAATCATCATATGAAAAGTTGTACAAGCCCATTACTGGATCATCATCATTAGGAACAACATTCCCTTCTTCACTCAGAGCTAGCTTTGTTGCTGGAGGTGTTGGAGTCTGAACGGTGACCTATGGTGAACTCAACATCAGGTTGGCATATTCATTCCACGGCTACAGTTCCAACTCCACGTAAGAAACTTTAGTTAATTTTCTGATCTGTTGAGAAAGCTCTTGATCCTACATTTGTTTTCTCTTCAACTGTTCCACTGGTCGATTCTATTCCTTCTCTTCAACTTTCTTTTGTGTTGTTTCTACTTCTATTGTGCATTTCCTTTTTTATTCTTCCTGCTTCTTCTTTTCTTCCTCCATTCTTCTCAACAGTGATTCTTTCTTCCTCCCTTCTTCTCTCTACAACCTCTACTTCCTCTTTACCTCACTTGCTATATCCTCTTTCATAAAAACAAGATCCTCTTCAATCTTCCGAATTTTTTCCTTCCCTGGATTGTAAGCTAATGACTTCTTCACATGGGAAGAATGGATACCTACATGCAATATTGTGTAATCCAAACTATTGAACATTGATGTAAACCTGTCAGTCCTATAGATCTTCTTTGAAGCTCCTTGCTGAAAAGCTTCCTTAACCTTGTTCCATGTTAGGTCTGAATTCTTTTCTACAAACAATTGAGTCTCTTCATACATTAGAAAGTCCAATCTTGTTTGCTCAACTGCTTCCCTAATACTTCTTTTAGTGGTCTCTTTTGAAGCAGCTCCCTTTGGTGCCATGATAACAATGAATGATGGAGAGAAGTGCTTCACAAGTGTAGTACTTGTGGGACAAAAAAGACACTCATGGAAAGGAAACATTATCCTTTTGCAAATAGTGAGAGTGATAGCGCAATTTTCATCAATAAGAAAGGGAGAATAACTGTGGGAACTACAAATTGTGTAGTCCTAATAGACAAGAGTGTATCCCGAGGCTTGAGACTACACAATTCGCAGTTAAGCCTAGGCAATGACTAGGAGAGTATATGCATTGCATAGTCTCAGTGGCCAAGGGTAGTAGACTAAGCGCTAGAACTGCGCAATGCACAGTTGGGCCAGCATGTACTACACATTGTGTAGTCTCATAGGCAAAGGTCTCAGCTTGAGCCTTAGTATTGTATAGGGCCCAAATAGGGAAGGTAAAAACTAGCCAAGGAAAGTGCATATCGTCCTAGTGGAGATGTGCAAAATGAGAAGAACTAAGTGATGGTGTGAGATTGAGTGAAAAAATGACCAAGTATGAATGAATCAATGTGAATCAAGTGGAGAAATTGAACAAATAGAAGGAAAATCAAGTGTGTGAGGAGAGTCATTGCAATGACGACCATCGGTGAAAAAACAAGAAAATCGATGTGACACTTGTGAAAGGAAAAGGACAACTAAGAAAAACACTTAGACATCTAAAATATGTTGAAACACCAGAAACCATGAAGAGAAATAAGAAAAACAACACTCACACAAGCGAAGTGACAAAAAGCGATAGAAAATCGACAAAAGATGATAAAAGTGAAACTCACCTAGAAAAGTGGCAATGACCACAACGAAGGTTCCTTGATTTCCTCAAGAATGCTAGAGACCCAAGATCTAATATGCAAATGAGCTCTAGAGGTGTCAATTAAATAAATTTGAGCGAATTAGGATTTATGACGCACATGCCTAAAATCAAGGAAAAAGCAACACTTGACGGAGCTTGCTAAAAATAACGAGTGTGCCTCCTTTGGGATACTAATAATGGATCACTATTTTTAGGGATTCTTTTTTTCTTTTTATGTTTTTTTTTTCTTTTCTGAGGAAACTTTCCATGCATGTTGTCAGGAAATATTGCACGATTTTGGGGAATTGGGCAACTTCTCGGCTCAATTCACTGCACAGTTTATGATCTTAATGAGGGATTTCGCAATTTCTGGGCTCAATGTTGGGCTCCCTTCCATGACTGCACAGGTTTTGAGCTCAAGGATGACTTACATTCTGAATTGCACAATTCCAATCATAAAGGTTGCTTGCCCTTAAGGATTCGACAATTTTTAGAGGCAAGCCCAGAACTGCTGTGAGACCAAGCCAAGCGATTAGCTTCTGACTTAGAATGATGAGTTAAGTGTAAAAACGAGCAAAAACAAGCACAAATGAAAAATACGGTTCTGGTCAAATAATGATTATTTGAAAACAATACAAGATAATCTCTTGTGGATAGGAAGGAAAGCTCCACATCAAAACATAGGCAAAATTTCGAAGGGTTTTTATAGCTGCTATAACATATCCATACACGAGAATGCATTAAATGTACTTGAGAAAAATGCATTGAGCATTAAATTGAATTGTTTGAGTTTGAAACGTTTGTTGGGAAACAAATATATCAACTAATTAGCAGTTTTGCCTTATTAATGAGTGTGAGAAAGAAATGTTGTGTGGAAAAATGACTATGTGAAGCAAGGCACATAAAATTTCCCCTGCAGTGTCCCATATATCCACATACATTTCCACCTATTACATATTAATCAATTATTTAACATTTTGAGCTTATTAAGGTTTGACGCATAAAAAGTTTCAGTCACATTAATACTAAGTGCATTTTTTATTTCACATTTGTCAATTGAATAGTAATATTAAATAAAATCTCTTTGTAATGTGTAAGAGGAAGAAGTGTTGTATGGGAAAATGAGTATCTAGAGCAATGAACACAAATTTTCTTTGGTAATTTTAAGTGCCTTTGCATACATTCTTGCAAGCTATATATTAACGAATTAATAATTAGTCTTTTTTAACATCAAAAAAGAATCGTTCAAATGCTTAATAGCATTTACTTTGGAACAATCTACAATGTTCATTGATATATCAGGCTCCATAGCTAGTATTCATTCTAACAAATTCAAATGATACACATAAAATGAATATGTGCAGGAGAACGTTTATTCGCCCACATCTACAGCTCTACATCGGCTCTCCTGTTTATTTTGCACGCACACATTTTACCGTTTTGTAGTAACATTTTTAGAAAATGTCACATAAGATCAGTCACATAAGAGTGTCGAGAACAACTTGACAAAAAATTGCTTCATTGCAAAAAAAGGAAAATAAACATAGATCCAGAAAACTTTCAGGATTAGTACATACACAAAATCTATTAAAATTATGAGGAGTGCTTATAGAACAAGATTCTTTGGTCCTGAACCTACTAACGATGGAATTCGAAAATCACAGCTTACATGTTTCTCCATGTAAGCCAATTTGCCTTCAAAGCGATTTAGTTTTTATTGTAAATGCTCCTCACCCCTTTGTAGATTTGTTAATTTTTCTTGCATATACCACTAGCTACGTTGGATATCATTTATGAATGAGATCATCGTATTCCATTCATTGTGTCTGTCTCTTACGAGTTGTTCCAGAAGCATATTGAGATATGCAAGTTCATTACCAAATTTATGTGGATCAAGTGCAGGGTCATTAAAATCAGGTTTGTTGACTAAGCTAGGATCTATAGCCTCCCCCTAACCAATGATATTTAGTTGATGTTGACTTAACTTTGTTCACTCACCAACTCCACACCTTACTCTGCCTTGTTCACATGGCATCTTGTATTTTACTAGAAAAGAAAGACACGAACAATAATGTTATGGATAGGCTAAACTAAGAAAACCTTTTACATTAAACATAACAACAACTCAGCTAACAACAACAACAAACCACTTAGACTTATACTGCAATGAACCAGGACCTAGTACCAAAAGAAATTATCTAAATGAATAGTCACTAACTACAAAAGAAAAGTTACATAATACCAGCTAGAAATAACAAAAAATACTGAAACTAGAGCATAGAAGCATTCCATCGTACCTCTTTATCATGTTTGGAAACAACATAATAGAATATAATGAGATTTTTTAAATAAGTAACGTTTAATTGGGTAACATCTGTCTATATTCCTCTCTTTAATTCATTGGCTATACCTTATGACAATGTATATTATCTTTGATTTAGTCATTGCTTTGCTATAGGTGAAAAATCTTCTTTTCCCCATCTTTCCGCAAACCAAAAAATATTTCCCTAACTTAATTTGTGTCTTGGTCTATTATCTTTTCTAGTTAATGTAAATGATTTATTTGGTGAATGGATGCATAATCAAGAGATTGTTTCACTCCTTAATATCACTTACTCTAATACATTGTATAATGATTACCACTTTTTAACAAATCAATTGATGTTATAAAATGGCCTTTATGACATTTATTTAGCAAATGGATAGATAAACATGGTTATGCAATGAGGATCCGTTCTATCATACTAGAATGATGTGAAAAAAAACAATATGTGCGTTAGAACCTTTGTTCCCTCATTTTCACACCTTTGTATACATCACTCCACAAATATCAACTTTCTAGAGCATGGATTATTGGATATTAAAAAATCAATTAAGGATTAATCTTATGATTAACACATATATTTCCGTATCTTAATGAATAATAATGAATCAACTGATTAAATAAATGTGGAGTTTGTGTTGTTTCATTATCCAAGAAGGCTTTGATTCAACAATTGTTTTTTCCATCTATTGTTATTTCTGCCTCGGCACCTCTGCACTACACACGATGAATGGCATCTCCACACCTCCTCGAGCAGATCAATAACAATGAAATAATGAGACGCCCAACAATATGTCTTAGAATTATAATAGAATATTAATATTTCCATATCATATCTTGCCACTTTTATCATTGATACATTGTGCAAAAAGCAGAGGTGTGGGTTTATACATTGTGTAGAGCCCGGAAAGTCATATTGAAGAGATAGTGAGCAACAATTGCAAGGGAAAAATCATAATTAATACATAATTATTATATTTCTATAATCATTGCAAATTTCAGTGTTGACACAAATACAAATAGTAAAATTAGTAAGAAGTAACTAGATTACATGAAATCATAACAAAGACAATAATTCATGCAATTTGGACAAATAACAGTTGATGCTTTATTATATTCAATGTGATTGTGTCTAAGTAACTAGTGTAGCAAATAGATATCTACCAACACTGCTTCTAAGGCATTATTGTTGAAGTGATGATCATGGTTACAATATTTTAGAAGACCCATTTCATATGTACATAATCTAACTAAACACAAATCTCATATTGAGCCCTTTACACATACGTATTTTCCATAACAAATCCTAGAACTCTTGTCACCCCATTCTCTAATTTCTTATCTTTAATGCCTATTATCTTTTAGCATTAAACAAACTACAATTAGAAACAATTGCCTCTTTTTGTATTGTAGTACAGGGGTCTCTCAACTTCTTCATCATCCTCATTCACAACAAAATAATTACTGAGCAGACAAGGCAAATAGTACTATAAATTTCTTGCCATAAAGCATGCATCTATAAGCTAAGAGCTTCTCAGAAATTTCAATTGGAATTTCTGATTCATTCCTTTCTATATACCAAAATTTTCCCCTTAATATTTTAAATATTATGGATTTATTGAGTGATGTATATTGTGCCATGTTGCAATGTTGAAACAAGAATACTTAAACTTCATCCTCCATTTCATTTCTAAATTTTGAACAACTATCCATATTTCATTTGGCTCTGTTCCCTTCTTCAATATGGGGACAGCCTTTAGACGAGAGGAACCCGTTACAAATTCTTCTTTATCTAAACAACATTAAAAGAGAACAACTCTGTAGCATGAATAAACAAGAATTAAGAAACAAGAACCATTAGCAAATTCAATAGGCTTGAATTTGCATAATCTCTAAATATATAATGATTTTACCATTACTTTGCTACAAATGCTTATTATTTACAATTAATTTCCATTGAAATTTTAAAACATATCTATGATTCATAGAATTAAGACTTAATTAGGTTTTTTATGATGTTTTGATTACGTATCGATTATTCTTTTATATCTAGTAATCACAAAAACATTGCCAACAAATGAGGCAATGTGAGCAAGAAGTTTGCCAAGAATATCTTTTCAACCTACTATAATAGATACTAGATAGAGAGCCTTGTGCATATTCTTGACTTGTTTATAAGTGTGTTGATTACATGTCGGTTCATTGAATAAATGCCAAAAATACTATTTTATAATATTGATAAATATGATCTTCTTGATATCAACATTTCATACATTTACATTGTTCACATGTTAAGCATGCAACATTGAGGAGAAATAAGATGGGAATCTACACAAATAGTTGTGGTTTATCACTGTAGATAATCTAAAGTGAGGTTTTAGATACTAAGCAATATTTCCACTATGTGTGCCATAAGTGTGAACAATAATATGTTGAATAAGTGGATCAAAATCTAAGGGAAATATCAAACTCATAGATCAAAATTTTCAAGAGGTAATGCTACTATAAAAAGAAAAACTACAATGTACTTAAACACAAACATAACAATAACAAATGGTTCCATGGGCTCATGGGCAAACAATGAAATTATGCACCTCGATTCTAATTACACTAATCTCATGGGATGAGGGAATTTAAAAAACACTATATTTTCTAAAAATCAAGATTAGAGGACAAAAGATACCTTAGAAATGGTAATATTTGTAAGACAAGAATTGGAGAATTAGGTAAAAATAGTTATCTTTATATTTGATAGTTATATGTATCATGCTCTTTCTAATTTGGTAGGTATTAGTATTAGGATTTTTCTTTTGCTCATTTCAATTGGTATTGATTTGTTTAACATACTTGCAAAAAAAAAAATATACTATACTCTCACTATTCCTCTTAAATATATGAAACAAATACATGACTAGTCTCCATAAATATTTCAAGAAGAAATTTAACACATATTGGATATATTTTCATTGAATTCTCTAATTGCAATACATGTTGTAGAGCATAAAAAAATGTTTATTAATTATTGGCATTGATTATGATAAATTGGAATATGAAATCCTATTATGTCTTAGCCATGAGTAGGAAGCCTAAAAGGTCCTTCTCACCAGACAAAAAGGGATTAGGATAGAAGTGATTTCTTGATACCAAGAAGTAAAACCCTAGGTAAGCTTGTTAGTGTTCTCACTTAGTGGCTACCGGCCACTTTAGTTCTAAGCCTCTCAAATAAGGTTCAATGGCCCATTACTTCTCTAGTGCATGGTGAAGGTTCCATAATTACTAGTATATTACCCTATAGATGACTTTTGTGGGAAGCAACAATACTTGGATCTGACATCGTTGGCCACTGGTACCCATGAGCCTCCATTGTTATAACCAGTTTTAAACAAGTACCTCAGTACCATTCATTTGACAAGCTTGAGACCTTGTTGGTAGTGGCTTGGAGAAAGGTTCAAGTAAGCTTTCCCTATTGTGGGGATGTCTGGATTTCAAAGTATTCACACTTTTTTATAGCATATTTATTGCATTTCTTGTATAAGTTTTGTTTGTCTATCTTAAATAAACATGTGTATGGCAAGTGGGAAAATGAAAATGAGTTGCATTTGTCTAGCATCCCTACACTCAATTTAGCAGCTTATCAATGTGGACTTTGACCCAAAACCCCAGCCCCTAAGGCTTCAAAGGCTTCTTCTCATTGAAAGAGATTTTATCCCCTTACAACTCAAAAAAAATAAACACACCCTATCTAGTTATTAAAAATAGTGGAAATTTAAATAAAACTCTAAATTTTATAATAATTAGATAATATTACTAAAATATGATTTAGAGATACAAAATGAAGTCATGATATGATTAATATTGTACATCAATAATAATGAAAGAAAAAAAATGATACATACTCTTTACAAGGTATATATCTATAAAATAAAAAAATTACAGTGTATATATCTATAAAAAAGTTACAGTACGATTTTCTTGAACTTTTGTTTTTCGCATTCCATTATTTGTTCCTTTATCCAATCATGGAATGATTTGTGTACACTGTCGATGAACTCACTGAGCCATGATTTCAGAGATAAAGAATATATATATATGTTTAAGAGTTTTTTGAACTTTTGTTATGGACTACATTATTTGTTCCTCGCTGGACAAAATGTGCTTTGAAGGGTTGGGATTTTTCACTCCAGATGTGAGGCAGGGGTCTCTATGTTTCAGTGAACTATTAACCATTATTTTTTCTTTTATATTAAACATACAAAAATCTAAAATAAATATATCATTTTTAGTTGGTTTTGAAATTTTTAATTGTCAATTATAATTTGCAATTCACACTGTTTACAGAATAGAGAAGTTAGACATGTTTATATTTTCACGAATGCTCATTCAATTAACACAATCTATCATGCTGAATCCAAAGCACCATTAGCATTTTGCAGGATTCTTATATTTCAATTAACACAATCTATAATCATTACCACCATTAGCATTTTGCAGTTCCTAAGTTCCCAGCGTTGTTATTTTATTCATTATCTTGAACAATATCTTGCTTTACTCAATATCTTGAACATTAAAGCAAAATAATGTGTCCTTACTGGTTGCTCCTTAAATTCTATCCACATAATACAAGTGGCCTGGTTTCCAAAGAACACAAATCAAAGTTATAAAATCTATGCTAGAAGAGTCAGTAGGAGTCACCTATTGAGATATGGGCACATGTTAATTTTCTCTGTCAGCTATTTTCTTTTTTATTTTATTTTACTGAGAATCACCTATTGAGATATGGCCACTTTTTAATTATGTGGGTCAGCTATTTTCTTTTTATTTTATTTTATTTGATTCAGAGTAAGGTATTGAGATATGGACACTTCAGACAAGCTGATTAAGGCACTGCCCACTTTCAGATTAACAACAAAACGAACTATAAAAAATACACAACCCACTAGGAGCTTCTTTGCCATAGCGTTGAGATATGGACACTTGAGACAAGCTCATTGAGTCACTACCCACTTTCAGATTAACAACAAAACGAATTATAAAAAAACACAACCGCTTCTTTGCCATAGCTGTGACATATTATTTTTATATAAGTTATTGATGAGGATCTGTTTACACTACACTGAGATACTATAAAAATCTGCAAAATTCAATCGGAGAGCTGATCAAAATTCAATCCGAAGGGTAGCCTGAGACTAAGTTGTCTACCTTGCACTTGTTGCAGTCTAATAATGTCACAGTTGTGAGCCAAGTGGGGACTCTGCTCATACAGGGACAAAAATGTGATCTTTATCTGAACAAATCAAATTGCCTGTGAGCCTTTGGCAGTATAGAGCAACTGCGTTTTTTTAAAGGTATTTTAAAAATGAGTCAGAGATCCACTGGAAACTAGGCCTCTGTAATTTTCTGTGGAGACAAGCTTATTGAGTCACTGCCCACTCTTACGTAAACAACAAGAATAATACTAAACACAACCGACTAGGAGCTTATAATACTGAACACAACCCACTAGGAGCTTCTCTGCAATGGCCGTGACAATTTTATGTAGGTTATTGATAAGGATTCTTTTACAGTACGTCGAGATGGTTTACAACTAGCCAGCTTGCATTGGTTGCCAATACAATAATGCCACTGTTGTGAATAAGATGGGGAGCCTGGCGATACAGGAACCAAATGTGAGTTTTATCTTTCACAAATTAAACTGTTTGAGGTGTTTTCTGTAAACATAGACTGCTAAGATTACATGATACAACTATTTTATAAATTTAGACTGCTATGATTACATGATACAACTATTTTATAAATGTTACAATAAGCTAAATGTGACATGTTTTTTTGCCACTTAACTCATATAAATGAAGAAACAAATTGTTTACATAAATAAACTAATTATTACAAATAGATTTTCTTAAAAAAACTTTAAAAGACATATTTTTGTGGAAGATTCCCTGAAAACTAAGCTAGGAATAACCCTAAAGTGAAAATGGTGCACTGCTATTAATTTAATATAAACTGATTTAATTCTGGTTTTCATTAAGATATCATATTTACTTAATAGATGCAGTTAAAAACAAATTATATGGGTATTGTTTCATGGGATTCATGGAACATGGAGCCCTAGGAATGTAGATCTATTTGGAAGCAAACTCATACATCAGATGAAGCAGAACTCTCAAGTCAAAACTTAAAGCTGGTAACCAACGCTTTATATACTTTAAGAAGAAAAGGTGGGGCAACCTATTTATTTTACAGGCACATCATCCCAACATTTGAAGCTCCTAGTCTGTGTAAGGACAAAAGAATCTTTATGACTTTTTGACAAATTTTCTTCAGGGCACTTTAAGGTCATGGAATTAATTACTGTTTTTACGTAGAGATGTCAATTTGAGGCATGGTTGAAGTTCGAAGGATCCTATAAATTATTAGATGGAAAAATGGATTAGATAACTAATTCATAAATAACTGCATGGTATATTGTACAATTTTCAAAAATTATTAGAAGGATAAATAGTTGCATGGTATATTGTACAATTTTCTAAAATTATTAGAAAGAAAAATGGATTAGATAATTAATTTATAAATAGTTGCATGGTACATTGTATAATGTTTTCACATGAATTATCTAGAGTCATTTTTATATTTATTAAAACAATCAATTTAGAATATTAAATTGGTATTTATTTTTTAAAAGTAGTGAATTTGAGAATATATTTTTATTTTTTATATAATTTTAAAATATAATATAATAGTAAGAGCCTTAAGGGTTAGTTCAGTTGGTCAAAATCAGTGCCTCCCCATTCGGAGGGCACAAGGTCCAATCTCCCAGAAGCCCTTGGGCTCCATCAACCTAGAAAGATGTAGATCCTAAAATTAGTGCCTCCCCATTGGGAGGGCACAAGGTCCAATCTCCGCGAAGCCCTTGGGCTCCATCAACCTAGATTTTTCTTTGGATGTAGATCCCAAGATGTTAGGATAGCGTTATGAATTCTTACTTTTAGAGGCATTTTCAAGTTTACTAATGGAAAAGATGTTGTAATATTCTATCTTATAAATACTTTGACTGGATCAAATAAAATAAAAATAAAATTAAATAATTAAATAATCAATAATTAAAATAAATTTGAGGTAAAATAGTCAATTTACCATTGTTCTTTTTGGGCTCTAGCGTTCTTATGTAAAATAGGTTTGCACCTCAAGAGGTTTGATCTCTCTATACTTTTAGAGGCATTTTCAAGTTTACTAATGGAAAACATGCTGTAATATTGTATAAATACTTTGGTTGGATCAAATAAAATAAAATAAAAATTAAATGATTAAATAATCAATAATTAAAATAAATTTGAGGTAAAATAGTCAATTTACCATTGGTCTTTTTGGGCTCTAGTGTTCTTATGTAAAAGAGTTTTGCATCTCAAGAGGTTTGATATCTCTCTATGTTTGGTAGACCTGGATATAAGATAGATATAGGTTGTATATATTTGAACTAGGAACCTTCACATATTTGAGGGTCCATTAGTATTTTGTAAGTGTACTATATTAGGATTTATTAGTAATTGGAGTTTAGGATGGTCCACATATAAATAACATCCCATCATGTCAAGTTGGCCATATTGAAAAATTGGCCTAATTATTGAGCATTGTAGTTTTTGGAGGTATTATCTTTATTTTTTGATTGCACTATTTTTGAGGTATTTTTGTGCTGGCCATTTTTGTTCAATGTTTTAGGGTTTGGAAAAGATAACTTCAATGAGTTTGAAGCCATATGATGGTGGATAACAGTTAAAAAGAAGGGATATGCATGCCAACCATGATGAAAATTAGTATGACTACTAAAAATGTAAGTGAGTAATCTTGATGCCATAAGGCACATAAAAGTTTGGAGGTAGAAGTGTTCCTCAAGATTAGGATGTAGTAGAATTTGCCAAGAAATCTCTTGTTTATTTAGGATTCAAAGTTGGAGGTAATGAACTCAAGGCTCATGTAGCTCAAATGCAAGACATCAAGCTAGCTCAAATGCAAGACATCAAGCTAGCTATGATCCATTCTTTTTAGGTTTAACTAAGATAAAAAAAAAAAAAAAAAAAAAAAAAAAAAAAAAAAAAAAAAAAAAAAAAAAAATAAAAAAAAAAAAAATAAAAAAAAAAAATAAAAAAAAAAAAAAAAAAAAAAAAAATAAAAAAAAAATCTTTAATACTATCCAAATTTAAGAAAAGATATTTCTCATTTTTGTGGAAATTAAGTTTAATTGGGAAAAAAAATTCACTAAAAATCCATAAATAGTTATAAAAAAAAAGTTAAAATATTACACCCATAGGCACGTATATTTTGGAATTTGAAGGGAGGTATAGGGTCTCATTTGATCATAGTCCTTTTTAATTCTCACCATGCAATTTTGTGCAATGAAGCTTCCTATCTTTAACAACCTTTTTAATTTAAATTAGAATCATCATAAACTAGTTATAATTAATACCACCCTAGATCCATCTTAAGTCTAGATCTACCAAACAAGGAGAGGAATCAAATTTCTCTTCACTCTAAAAGAGGTTTGTATCTCAAAAGATTTGATTGTTGCTTGCTAGATCTAGATTTAAGATGGATAGGTTGGTTTAATTTCCTCTTTAAATAGACTATATTCCACATGAATACCATGGATTGATACCATAGGTTCTCATAAACCTAGAGCTCAAAAACCACTAAATATAATTTTTATTTTAATTATATTAATTTGAAGTTGTTTTTATTTTAACACAATTTTTTTTTTCTTCCTATTTTATGTTGACCTAGTCAAAATGTTTAAACAACATTACAACATCTCTTCCATACTAGGCTTGAGAGCATTTCTTAGAATCATAATCTATTTCTCCTTTAGCATGTGATGGACCAATTACCCCTAGATTTGATTTACCAAATAATGATCTTGCAAGAATTAACTTCCACAAATATCACCATCTTAGTAGTATAGGATATGAGTTTGTCCTGCATTATGGAGCTAGTTCTACCAATGGAATTAGGTTTTGAATATCATTCAAATCGGACTAACATGTTCTAACATGTAAAAGATTATCCACTTGTTAAATTTGATACACACTACTTAAGTTGGGATGGAAATATTGGAATGACAATGAAAATGCTTTTGATGGAGCTAGAAGACTTATGAACCCATATTTGTGCAATTCTCGATAACCTTTTGTAAGGAGCTATATTTTACATTTTCAATGGCACATGGCACCCCATATCAATGACCTAGTTATAGCTCTTATTAGGAATATGGAAACTTCAAAATTCTAGAGTTGAAAAACTCAATATTTCTTTATTTCTTGCATTCAAGTGTTCTAAATATTGGATAATTTATTGATAGTCATCCTAAATATATAAAAATAGTGTGCAACACTTATTTGCTTATTTAAAGTTTTAGTGATCAAATTTATTATTAAAATAAGGAAAAACTATAATAGCTTAACTAAATATTAATTTTATATATTAGATATAGGTAAAAAAATAAAATTTTAGTAACCATATTCCTATTTCTATGCAAGAGAGTTTTTTTATTTAAACACCCAAAGAAAGGGGCTGTGGGTACTTACCCAATTAAAATGAAGAATATTAAAGAGTTGTGTGTTTGCTAAATGTGAATAAACTAGGAAAAATTAAAGCTAGGAAGAAGTGAAGTATTAATTTTATTTTTGGATCAAATTCCATTTCCATAGTAATTTAAATAAATATGGAATGACTTCCATATAACCAACAATTTCCATAAAAAATGGCTAAACTTTACCCATAAAAAAAAACCGCATTCCAACAAATCTGGAATAATGGAAAAATATAATAAAATACACCAGGTCAAATAATTAATATCCCCATAAAATAAATGTGAAATATATCATGGCAATTGCCATTACCAGAAAAATAGGTGAATGAGAGGATCTAGTTTGAATGGTATGAAGCGAATTAAAATTTTCAACTCTACCTTGTCCAATTCCTATGGACTACGTGTGTTACGCCTATTTTTTTTACATAAATATTGGATAACGCAGAGTGGAGGAAGAGATCATTTCATGGTGATGGGTCGCACGGCCTGGGACTTCGGTGCTGGCAAGGGCTGGGGAACTGGCTTGCTGAACGTCCCTGGAGTTCCTAACATTACGTTGCTGACGATCGAAAGGCGCCCGTGGCAGTCCAACGAGCAGGCCAGCCCGTATCCGACTTCGTTTTACCCGTCCTCTGGTCAGCAAATCGAGGAGTGGACAAACCGGGCGAGGGCATCCAGGCGAACTCGGCTTTTCGCCTCGAGGTTTTCTTTCATACATTTTCATTGTTTACATGTTAAGCATGCAACAAGTCATCCATTTACATTGTTCACATCTTAAGCATGTAACATTGATGAGATGGCAAGCTACACAAATAGTTGTGGTTTATTACTATAGCTAAAACACAAACATAACAATAACAAATGGTCCAATGGGTTTTTGGACCATCGATGAAATTATCTACCTAGAGTTTAGTTATACCAATCTTATGGGACCAAGGGAATTTAAAAAATAATATATAATACCAATCTTATGGGACGGGGAATTTAAAAAATAATATATCTTTTAAAATTAAAGAGTAGAAAAGAAAAGATATTTTAGAAATAGTAAGAAAAGAATTGAAGAATTATGTAAAAATTGTTATATTTATATGTGGTAGTTTTTTTTTTCCTTTGGAAAAAGTCTTAATTTTCATTAATAACGAGAAATTACATTTTGTAGATGTGGTAGCATTTGTATGTTGCGGCTATAGCCGGTAAGATGAGTGATACAAAAATGGTACCAAAACATTTATTCCTCATAGGGAGCGCTTTAAAAAACCATCCCAAAAATGGAGACCTTCTTCTCACATAGAGGAAGATAAACTGTAAATTGTCCAAAAATGGAACATGTCTCTTTGCAGAGATCTCTGTAAACTATACTTTATGTTCATGTACATCTTAAAAACAAAAAACAAAACATGTTTATTTACAAAAAGTTCAAAAAACATGTGGGGCTTATGGGCTCTTTTGAGCATGCAAATCGATGAAGGGTCTATGATAATGCTCGTAGAAAACTCCATAGTTTTCTTCTTGAATTAACCAATTCATCATCTTGTGTGTGCACTGCCTCCTTTGAGAGGAAGTTTTCCCATGTGTTGCGTTCCTTGTAAATGTGATGATAGACAACTGAATCAAAAGCTGATATAAGTCTATGTGCTTCATCAAATATGTGCCTGAAATGAATATGCAAAGCAATGAGAAGTTTTGTTTAACTAGTTGCATATTATTTTGGAATCCCTAAAAAGTTGAAGATGAATGCAATGTTTTTCAAGTGCAAATTGAATGAGATGTTTTGCAGTACTTAGCTCAGCAAAATTATTAGTGCCCCTCCCCAAAGGTATTTGAATTTTGAAATAGTGAGCATCATTAATATATAATATGGTCCCCCCCAACAACCATTCTCCGGGGTTGAGCCATCAAAGAAGGCCCATGGAATGGATTTATCAATAGCTTCAGGCCTAATGATTTTGGTAGGAGGGTTAGGGTCTTCTTCACGAAGGAGATCAAAATGAGTGATGACTCTCAACAAAATGGAAGGCTAGTGAGGGTCCTTTAGATTGAAGATAGTCTGATTTCTAGCTATCCAAATAGCCCAACACATGATTAATGGCATATTCCTTTCCTTGCCACTGTGTCCATTACACCAATTGTTCCAAGCTTCAGTGATGTTCCTGCCGTGCCATGATTTGAGAGAAGGGTAATGTGCGGTAATGAGTTTCCATTGTTCTGTAATGACACGGCATCCAAGAAAAAGATGCTCAGTGCTCTCTTGATCCTTTCTGCAGAGGTGGCACCAGAAAGGTCCATAGAAAGATCTTTTCATCAAGTTGAGACTAGTTGGGATTTTACTAAACAAGATAGTCCACATGAGCATGCATGTCCTCGGTGCAGCCTTAAGTTTCCAGAGTGCTTTCCAAGAGCTCTCAATATGCCATAGCTTTGCAGGGTACATCAGCTTCAAATATCCCTCCTTAGTAGAATATTTCCTGTGTTTGGCATAGGCCCATACAATCTCGTCTTCTCCCTCAGTAATCCTGATATGGGCTTGAGTAAGAGCTTTAGTGTATTCAAGCCATTCCTGATGCCACTGTGCAAGAAGATTTATTTCAAGGGCAGATTTCCAAGCTTGTTGGAAAAAAGTAGAATTTGTATGATCTGCAATATGGCTGATATAAGAAATACCCTAATTGGAATGGAGTCTTATCAGATGTGCAGGAAGTCTATGAGCATTTCCACATCCAATCCAAGGATCAGTTCCGATACACACTGCATTTCCATCTTGTATTCTCCATGTTAATACCTCTCATATAAGAGAGATGGAGTTGATCACTGCCTTCCCTATAATAGAAATGTTGTTGCTCCTCCTTTGGTTTTGCCTGACGAAGTCCATAATATTTGCAGGGCTAATATATTTTTCATAGTCAACCTTGGTCCATAGACTATGAGATTTCAGATGTTGCCAGCCCAGCTTAGCAACCAAGGCTCTGGAAAAGATGTCCAGTCTTTTTATACCCCATCCTCCCCATCATTTAGGCCTAGCAATTGTATCCCATTTAACCCATGCTAATAATCTCCCTTGGTGCTTGCCCTTCCACAAAAGCCTGCAGCAAATATTTTGTAACCTAGCTAGTATTCCTCTTGGGATCCATGCCAAGGTCATCAAGTACACTTGAGCGGCTTCCATAACAGCCTTTATAAGTACCAACCTACCTGATCTTGATAAGTATAGATGGTACCAGATATTGAGACACTTTTCCACCTTGGATATCAGCTAGGTCCAATCTGCAATTTTATAACCTTGGGGTTTTAGCCTATATCCAAGATATTTGACACCCTCTTCTAAATTAAGAAGAGTAAATGGAAACCTTCTTATTGCAAATTGGACTTCATGTTGAGAGCATCCAAGAGCAGTCAAGGTATGCTTTCTTTCATTGATGACCATGCCTATGGCCTGCTGAAAAAGGTCAAAGGCATTCTGAAGAGCAGATATGTCCCCTATGTCCCCATTCAAGAAAATAAGGACATCATCCACGAAAGGAAGGTGAGTTATGGTGTAGGTATCTGTGATTTTGATGCCTAGAATTTTGCCTCTTCTATGTTCAACATTTATTATTCTGCTTAGGCCTTCCATGATGAGAAGGAACAATAAATGGGATAGGGGGCATCCCTGCCTGAGACCTCTCTCCGCACAGAAGAAAGGAGTGGCAACACCATTAAGAAAAAAATTGAATGGGACATTAGTAATGCAACTCATAATCCATTTGAGATATAGGAAGGGGAATCCTAGATGAGTTAGAGCATTCAGATGTATAACCAAATTTCCCTCTCAAAATCCTTTGATAAATCTATTTTTAAAATCATGCCTTTCAGTTTTCTCGAATGAACTGAGTGAATCAATTCTTGAGCAGTGCCAATGGCTTCATGGTTTTGCCTGTGGTGGAGGAAAGCAAATTGCTCAGTGGATATGTGAGCCAACGGGATAGGTTTGAGTCTATTAGCAATGATCTTGGCAATGATCTTATATAGACAATTGCCTAAGGAAATAAGGTGGAAAATATTGAAAGTTGAGGGATTATCTGATTTGGGTATGAGAGCTATGAAGATGGATTTTATGGCTGAGGACATCGTGCTTGACTTTCTGCAATCCTCCACTACTTTAAGAAGGTCCTTCCCCAGGATATCAAAGAATGCAATATAGAATTTGATAGTCCAGCCATCTAGTCCCATAATCTTGTCCTTGTTGAAACCTTTGATAGTGGCCTCCAGTTCCCCCAGTGTCACTTCCTTAGTGAGATCATCTTCATTCTCCTAATCAACGAACCAAGGGAATAGCTCTGGTGTACGCATAACTTCTAGTATGTTTTCTCTGAGGGGGGCCTTGTATAATTATTTAAAATGTGAAGTGGATAAGCTTGTTGATTCTCTAGAAGTGTTAACAATGTGCCCTTGTTCATCCTAAACCTCCCAAATAGAATTTATGGCCTTCCTGCCATTGGCACACTTGTGGTAGAACTTTGTATTGTCATCCCCTTCTTTTAACCAAGTCGCCCTGCTTCTAAGCCTCGAGATTTCCTCCCTGTTTTTTAAAATTTGAGTTCTCTGTTTGATAAGGCCAAAGATATGCTCTTTTTGATCCTCTGAGGTAAAGGTACCATCTGAGTTTGCTTCAAGATTTATAATGGCTTTTTTTGCTTCTCTGAGGATGAAGTCCTCTTACTTGCTTTTCTTGTGTGGCCATTATTTAGAAATGCTCTTTAATTCTTTTAGGTTGTGAACAAATCCCTCTGCAATATCCTCATTTTCTCTGATCGGGTGTGAATGCCAATATTTAGTCACGAGTTTTATATAGGTAGGATCCCAAAGCCGTGATGAGTTGAATTTGAAAGGAGCACTGATTGTGTGTACATTGTCCTCAAGTTCCACGTATATTGGGTGATGATCTGAAATTCCTCTGATACCCACCCATTGCCTGATACGGGGATGTTCAGCATGAAGTGCTTCTTTTACTAGAAAATGGTCCAATCTCCTGGCGAGACTGTGTTCCCCAATATGATTGTTCTTCCAACTGTACTAAATCTTTGTTGATGGAATGTCAATACAATGATGATCCCCCATCAGGTTTGTGATAACATCAGTTAATCCATCCACCTGAGCCAGCTATCCCCATGATTCCATGAAGCCCAGAGAGAAATTAAGGTCTCCTCCCAGAATAATGTTATCAACCTACATGATTGAGGTGCTGAATAGTCTTCTCCAGAAAACAACCCTATCTTGACAGGGACCGTATACATTGATGACTCTGAATTTGGTCTCCAAGGCTACAGAGTAAATGTCTACCCCTATAAAGCCTCCACCTCCCCAAATACTTCGCAAATCAATAGAGTGGTTCTGAAAACCAATTGCAATACCTCGAGATCGCCCAGATACATCCAGAGCATGAAAGGTCCATCCCGACATCCATGACTCCAAAAGAGGAGTGATTGAACTAGTCATACACAGGGTTTCTTTTAGGAAAATGATGTCCATGGGAACAGAAGAAAATAGTCACCTCAGAGCTAGTTTTTTTATAGTGCTAGCTATCCCTCGACAGTTAAAGGATAAAATCTTCATGGAGGAGGAGGGGGAGGGCATTCTTTGCTCTAAGAACCCTGTTGATGGTTTTTTGTTTCCCGAGGGTTACCTCCTCCCCAACCTAGTATTTAGCTATGGAAAGAGATGAAGGACACCCCCTGGTTGGCTTATGGGAAGCTGGAGAAGCCTAGCATCTATACCAACTGCTTCCTGTCCTTTCTCTTTGGCTTTGGAGTAGAGAGGGTATCTCAAGGAGGAGGATACCGGTGGGGAAGGTGGAGGGTGAAAGGAGAGAAGAAAAGTAGAAGGGTGACAAGAAGTGCATACCAGAGTGGGTGGGGGTAGGGAGCAGGATTGAAAGGAGGCCAGAGCCTGTCTTGCTGGATGGAGGATCAGATGATCCAACGAGGCCGAGATGGGAGGTGAGGAGAAGAGATTTAGCGGAGCCAATGCATGATTAATAAAATGAGATGAATGAGATGCCTCATGATAAGATACAGAAGCATGAGAAGAGATAAACATACCCGATGAGAAGACTTCACCCTAGGCTGCCATGGATCTCGTCATTGGAGGAGAGGAAGGTTGAATGGGGGCCTTGCCTCTCTTTTTCTGCACACCAGCACTCGGAGCCTCTATAGTATCTGTTGGAAGTTTGACAACGAATTATGTAAAATTGGGTAAAAGTGTAACTAGTTAGTTCTATACCGAAATAGAAGTTATGTAACGGAGGAGGTTGGTATAAAACTAGTGAATTCCAGAGAAATGTAATCGTGGAGAATCATTGTTGAACTAATAGAGATTCCATTCCCTTGCCCTGTGGATGTTTCCTTCACACTTAGTCAAGGTTTTACCACGTAAATCATGTATGTTTATGCACGTGTTTGAGTTGAGTTTTCAAACAGTTATGTTCTTTTCTTGGTTAATGTGTAACTGAATATTCATTTTCTTTCCTAATTTCCCCTATCCACACAACAAATGGTATTAGAGCGTGTTTTTTGGTGCTGCGTGAAGGTTTTTTCTCTGAGAGGAGCCTATTGAAGAGCCAACATGTTTGAGCATTGAAGTGCATGTGAAGCGTGAAGGTTTTTTCTCTGAGGGGAGGATGTTGAAGAGTCAACGTGTTTGAGCATTGAAGTGCATGTGAACCAGTGTGTAGTGTTCTTGCGTGAAGGTTTTTTCTCTAATCCGTTGAAGAACCAACGTGTTTCTACACTGCCATATGCGTGAAAGAACTGCATGCTGCGTGCTGAGGGTGGACACCCCATCTCCGCATGAAGCAGAGAACCTGCGTGTCGCTGCCCTATCCATCTGTGTTGAGGAGGAGCCATTTGCATCAGGAGAGGCCATCTCTGCGTGAGGGTTGCGTTTTAAAAATGACCAGAATCTCTGCGCGTGAAGAGAAGAGACCTCTATTTTTTGCATAGCTAGAGCCATCTGGTTGTGTGTAGAGCCACAAAACCCTCTATGTGTCCATTGAAGTGCATGTTGGAGCAACAAAGAAGTGCTTGATGTTGTTTTTCCTTTGCATGAAGCCTAGCCCTACGCTACCGCTGCCAGATCATTGATTCTACGTGCTGGAGAGTCTGCGCTGTGCGTGCTAGAGAAAAGGACCATTCTGGTGCATGGTGCTGCGAGTGCATAGCCTTGATCTTTACATGCTGGAAAGCAATCCAACACTGCTACAGTGAAGGAGCCTGAGTGATGCTGCTAGAGGCCTAGCTTGCTTGTTGCCAGAGGAATTTGAACAGTAGATATGGATATGAGTAGTTTTTTGCTAAATTTGTGAACAATTTTTCCAGAAATTGTTTTTCGAGAAATTTGAATTTGGAGGATGGATTTGTTTAATTTTGAAGGAAATCTATTGAAGAGTTTCTTGAAAAACTCTGTTGAAGGGAGGGTTGTCTTTTTTTTTTTTAAAGAGGAATTAAAGTTTTTTAATAAAAAAAGGGAAACAAAACCCTAGTTGAAAGAGTGAAACGCTAGGAGGAAAAATAGGAAGAATGGCCAAGATGTTGAATGCAAAATTTGAGGTGGAGAAATTCATGAGGAAGAGAAATTTTTCTCTTTGGAAACTAAAGGTTAGGGATCTGATTGTGCAACAAGGGGTGCACAAGGCATTGGATGGGAAAACTAAGAAACTTGCAACTATGACTGATTCAGACTGGGAGGATTTGGATGCCCAAGCTCTCAGTACCATCCGGTTATGCCTGGCGGATGAAGTTCTCTTCAATATTGTTGAAGAGACTACAGCTTCAGGATTGTAGGAAAAACTAGAAAAACTCTATATGACAAAGTCATTAGCTAACATAATTTATCTGAAAAGACAGTTGTACAACCTTCGAATGAAAGAAGGTTCAAAAGTTGCAGAACATTTGAATGTTTTTAATACACTTATATGTCAATTAACAGATATGGAAGTTAAAATTCAGGAAGAAGATAAAGCCATAACCTTGCTGTGTTCTCTGCCCGAATCATGGGATCACTTCGTAACTTCAATTAGCTTGAGCATTGTTGATTCTTTGAAGTTTGAATCAGTCGTAGTAACTCTCCTATCTGAAGAAGTACAAAGGAAATCCAATACTAAAACAGTTGCATCAGAAACCATGGTAGCTAGAGGACGCTCAAAGGAAAGAGGAGAAAAACTAAGGGGGTCTTCCAGATCGAAATCGAAAGGAAAGAAGTGTAAGGAAAAATGTTGGCACTACAATAAAATTGGACACTTGAAGAAACATTGTTAGAAATGAAAGGAATCCAATAACCCGAAGAAGGAAGTGAATCAGGTCAATTCAAGTATGATAGACGAAGTTTTATCTGCTGAAGAATTATGTATGATAGATGAAACTTCACCTGAATATAATGTCTCTCAGGGTTTAGATAGGTGGTTGTTAGACTCTGGTGCTTCTCATCACGTGCCCACATAGAAATTGGTTTACTTCATATGAAAATGTAAATGGTAGTTCTGTGTTTATGGGTAATAATGTGTCATGTTAGACTGTTGGGATGGGAAATATCAGGATTAAGATGTATGATAACACAATTAGAACATTAACTAGTGTTAGACATGTACCTGATTTGAAGAAAATTTTGATTTCTTTGGGAGTGTTGGATTCAGATGGTTATAAGTTTACAGGTCAAGATGATGCCTTAAAAGTCTTTAAAGGAGCCCTAGTGGTTATGAAAGCAGAAAAGATCGGAAATATTTATAGGTTACAAGGAAGTACTCAGGTCAGTGAAGCAACGGTTGTGTCAGAAAAGGAAGAAGCAGGTACTCGTCTATGGCATCAGTAATTGGGTCATATGAGCGAGAAAGGTCTTGAGATACTAATGAAACGTAAATCTCCTCTCGATCTGAAATCCTTGAAGTTAGATTTCTGTAAAAATTATGTGTATGGAAAACAGTGTAAACAAAGATTTAAAGTTGGAAATCATAATAGTAAAGATATTTTAGACTATATTCATTCTGGTCTGTGGGGACCATCCCCTGTTGTGTCATATGGAGGTGCTCTATATTTTTTAATGTTTATTGATTATTTCTCCCATAAAGTTTGGGTCTTTATGCTAAAAAAGAAAGCTGATGTATTCAATGTCTTTAAACAATTTAAAGCAATGGTAGAGAAAAGAACAGGCAAATCTATTAAATGTTTAAGAACTGTCAATGGTGGTGAGATCACTTCAATTGAATTTGAACAATACTGTAAGGATGAGGGAATTATTAGAAACAGAACTGTTGTTTATACTCCTCAGAAAAATGGTGTTGTTGAGTGTATGAATCAGACTCTTATGGAAAGAGCCAGAAGCATGATCAGCAATGCTAACTTGCAAATGGAGTTGTGGGCAGAAGCAGTATCTACTGCTTGTTATTTAGTTAACAGATCACCTTCAGTAGCAATTAATTGTAAAATTCCTGAAGAAGTTTGGATATGTGAGTCTTGTGATTATTCACATTTGAGGACATTTGGTTGTGATGCTTATTCTCTTATTCTGAAAAATTAGATCCAAATTCAAAATGTTATGTCTTTGTTGGGTATGACTGTGCAGTGAAAGGATATAGGTTGTGGGATCCTACATTGCGGAAGATAGTCATTAGTAGAGATGTAACATTTGATGAATCTTCTCTTTTAAAATCAAATATTGAAAGAATTGAACATGAACAGTTATCGCCAAATAAACAAGTTCAGTTGGAGGCTAGACCTTTCGGTGATAGTGGAAAGGAAGGAGAGACTTCTGGAGAAAAAGGTGTTGAAGAAAAAAAGGAAGTTGTTGAAGTTTCCGAACCAGTTCAACAACCAATCGCTCTAAGAAGGTCTATAAGGGAAAGAAAAAACTCCCAAAATCTATGAATATTCTTCTTCATCTTTTGCTTTGATTACTGAAGATGGGGAACCTTCCTGTTATCATGAAGCAGTAGATGACACAGATAGCGAAAAATGGAAAATGGCTATGGAAGAAGAAATGGATTCCTTTGCCGAGAAGAATACCTGGGACCTTGTAGAGCTTCCTGAAGGGAGAAGTGTTGTTGGATGCAAGTGGGTCTTCAAACTGAAATGAAAAGTTGATGGAAGTATCGAAAGGTATAAGGTGAGACCGGTAGCAAAAGGGTATTCTCACGTTGAAGGTATAGACTTTCACGAGATTTTTTCTCTAGTTGTAAAACTTGTTTCTATTCGTACTATGTTGGCACTAACTACACAACCAGAAGGTTTTTTACAAGGTCGTAGCAAAAGATTAGTTTGCAAGCTTAGCAAATAATTGTATGGTCTGAGGCAGTCTCCAGACAATGGTACAAGAAGTTTGATTCCTTCATGGTGATGTAGAAATTTTGAATAATTTAACACATATTCAATGGAGATTATCCTGATCATGTACTATTGTGGAAAACATACACAATACATAAGCTCCTCTACGTTGATCATCAATATAACAGCATCAATAACAATAAAACATCAAGAGCATTCACACATTAACACAGTATGTATCCCGGGGAAAGCATCTCGCTAAAAAACCCCAACTATCTGTATATTAATGATTGAGTCATTTAACATTACAAAGTACAATGCTTATCACAAGCAATCCAGTACCAACTCCACCTGTTACACACAATACAGCTCAGATCTGAATCAATCACTGGCTCAAATCTCTTCCGCTGCCATGCCTGCCTCCTCTACTCAATACCTGCATGAGAATGATGATAATACCAAGGCAGCCACGTCTTTCCTTGGCTAAATCACGTGAGAACAAGCTACAATACGTGCAAACTCATTGGCATACTCAATCCCCTGATTTGTGCAAGATCTAGTGCAAAACTATAGTCACAACTGATAGCAATCTGATTCTCTAACACCTGTCCCTGCTGAACTGAACATGCACTGACATGCAACTGAGTTAACTGATGTATTCGTTAGTTGTATTATGAGTTAATAACTTCTGAATTAATTAATAACTAATTCACCGAACTCATCTCTAGTCTATTCGCCAGTTAGACTAAATACAACCAGTTTAACAAAGCTAAACTGAACACAACTCCATCAACTGCACCTCCAGTCCACTAAACTCAACTCACTTGAGTTCTAACTGAAGTCATGCATGCAAATATTCAAATAACCCATAAGAACCACGTATTTCCTTCATGCAATTGCATGTGCCACATCCGTAGCTCGAACTGAAGTGCTCCAAGAGAATAAGATTAAGTTTATAGTCCAAATATTATTGTGAGATAATAATATTTGACTTTTCTATTTTTAGCCTGGCAGTCTAAAAATAGACTCCGCCCATATGTCTAAAATAGAAGTCCATCTATTTTTACCAACATGACCAATCATCCACAAATAGCATCCTGCAACTCATAGACCATGATCCATATGTCTAAAAATAGACATAGTCTAAAAATAGACT